>JANHGL010010816.1:33900-110698 GCA_024611195.1 Ceyx melanurus | reverse complement strand
CCCCCCCCCCCCCCAAAATATAGAAAAATAGAAAAAAAACTGCTTTTTCCATTTTCATAGCAGCTACAGTCAAGTCTTGCTTTAAATCTTGCAGATGGACAGCAGCTTCAGTGACATGCAGCTAGCAGTGGTTATAGAGAAAACAAGAAAGCTCATGAAGCACCAGCTCACACAAGTCAGGAAAAGCAGGAGTGAAGGTTCAGGTAGGTTGCTGCTCCCTCGGGCAATTCCTCCAGACACCAGTGTTAAAACAGCCTCCTGACAAGCAGTAAGTGCCTGGGTTTGGGCTCAGAACAAAAAAAAAAACACCCTCTACTCTGAACTGTCAAAACATTGCCCAGCTATTGCTTGAGTAAGTCTTACTGATTTCAGAAGGTATGATTACAAACATAAGCATGTGGCTGTGCTTTTGCACCACTCCATACATAAAAGTTGTATTCTTAACAAGTCTCCATATCTAAACACACACTTATATTTAGATTTATATATACTTAGGTTCTGTCTATACATATTTAGTTTCTGTCTATGCATACACAGGTTACATTCACACTGACACATAGAGGAAAATTATTTCCCAACTCACAGCTAAAAAGGAACAAAGAAAAAGCCCAAAGCCTGGTAACTCTTGGAACCCTGACAAAAAGAACCCAAGAAAGCAGAAAGAAACAGGAGAGCAGAATGTGGCCTTCCCCAGCCATCACGAGGAGTGTGCACTATACCCTTACCATGTCCCAGGCTGTAACAGCATCCTCCTCTTTGAGCAAGCCTCCTTTCTGCAACACACTCCAGCATTTTACATTCCTTCTATCCACAAATGAGCCTTTGGATAAGCAGAATCAACCAAGCCTTATTATTTTTTTTTCCATCTCTAACATCCTGTGACACGTACTTTTGTTTCCAGCTGCCCCATGACTTATTGTAGCAGGAAGATCTTCCTTTTCTTCATATCCCTGTGATAAACCTGTCAGGGAACTCTGCATTTTGGTCATTCTCTTTATACCAGAGTAGGATTTTAACACTTTGGGAAAAACAAGCCACCTTCATGCTACTTTAATTCAATCTTGCCTTTGAAAAAGGATTTGTGCTGGGAACATTTCAACGTAGAGTAAGCCTTCCACCTTTCCATTAGGAACATAATGTTAGATTGACAGCAGGAGTACAGATTTCCAGACAAATAATGAATGAGTCTGCAGGTTCACATGGTCTTTTTCCATAAACCTTCTGCAAACCTCGGACATCACTGGAACTGAAGATGAATTACTCAGGTTCTGTGAGATCAAGGAGCAAGGCTCCCCATGAGGAAAAATTGTGTAGAGGTTAAGGGTTGAGGTACACCTCAATGTTCTCAGTTACCTATTTTACTATGAACCAAACACAAGAACAGAAAAGGACTTCTTGATTCCACTCTTCTTCCCTCTTGTTGTAGTAGGGGAATTTGCTTAATGCTTTACAGCTGATCCAGCCCTTCCACTCTGACAATCTTTGTGCAAAGTTTACAGCACGCAGCTGTGGTCCTTCTGCTCAGGGCAAGAATGTTAACCCTTCCCCTGACAATCCTTGAACTGCTTATTATATACAGCCCATCACACGAATCTGATTTGAGACACCACCAGATGGTTGCTATTTAGGTGAAAGCAGAACCAAATAGAATAATAGTCCAAAACACTACAGGGTTGGTTACTAAACTACTAATTTGTGATCAGAAGTTGGAAGAAAGAAATATGTTGGCATGGAGAAGGGGCACGGATGAGAACTGTTTGTGTTTGCTAGGCCCTTGCATTCCTCCTCTTGAGGAACTTTCAAACAGAAGCTGAGAGATTTTTCTACAATTAATGGTCTTGTTCAGGGGCTTGGGTCAGGTTTGGGGGTTTTTTTTAAGGGGTTGCTGTTTGTTGTATTTTTTTCTTTAAATTAGCTGTTCTGAAACACAAACCTTTTCAAGGAAAGGTTGAACTCAATGCACAGTGGAGCCAGAAAAAGAAAGCCAACCTTCTGCTGGCACTTCTGTGCCTGAAAGGGGAAGAAAATCGACACCTGGAAATGCTGACATTTTGGAAAACAAATCTTACCCATTTTGAGCACAAGTAGGATGCTGGCAAACAACGAGACATTGAAGTAGGAGGAATGCAGGAAAAGTTACAAAACACAATCTGAGAGGGCTATTTAGGAACAAATAAATAAGGAGCGTGCTGAGCAGCACCATGGCTAATGAATTTGTATCATCATGTTTCAAGTCACAGACAGAACCTGGTGGATGCTGGTTATCTGTCCCCTCATAATAGCTGCACAGATATTAACAGGGCTAAAGTAACCTATTGAAACTGTTGGATTTATACCAGTCAATGTCAAATCAGCACAATGGTTTCCTTCAGGGCTTTGCAGATAGTCAGTATTTCAGTTTGGAGGCCAAGTTATACCAAGTGTATAAACCTCAAATTGAACTGAGCTTGGATTTTTTTTTCTGTTTGTTTGTTTGCTTTCCTCACTAAAGTGAGGAACCAGAAAAAAATCTGCTTTATAGAAAATAAAACAGGTAATTAAAAGGAAGAGTGAGAGTCCTGATGCTGGAGAGAAACCTCCATCTAAAAGCCAGCCTGTCCCTCACTGCAGGTGGGTGATGCAACCACCTGGCCAACACTCCCCATCTGGCCTGGGGAAGACATTCACCTTCCATAGTAAACACAGTGCAGGCTACAGAGCTTTAATCCCCCTAATTGACACCTCCCCTCCTTGTCCTGTCTCTCCACCTGCACCTCACAGGTATGCTGTGCCAGAACAGCCCTGGCAGGTCCAGGGGGAAAAAAAGCAAAGCCCAAACACTTTCTTTGCTGCATCTTGTTAGAAGGCTCCCTTTTATGCTGATGTGTCCTCCACTGGTGTCCACTCTCTTACATAGTCTTATTCAGGTATCTTCTTCATTTGAACTACTTTATAAGCTGCTCAAGAAATCCACTGTTTTTTGACTGTTAATGTGCTCTGTGGTACAAATACAAAAAGCTGTATTAAAACAGTGCCTGGGAGGCAAAGGCAAATAAAATAAAGCCCAGACATTAATGCATATTTAGTCCAAGCAGAAGACAATTGGAATTAATTTAGTTTACACTTGAATATATCATATAAGCATATAAAAGGAATGCTTGTAAAACAAAAGCAATTTGCAAGCAAAGAAATGCCCAGGAACAAATCTGTACACTCATGTGGTGGGTGTGTTTTTGTTCCATAACATTAGCCTTGTTAATTGTTTATTCTTCTTTCTGCAGTATTGTACCTATTTTCTACTTTTTAATAGAAAATTCAAGAAAGTTTGTTTAATAAGACCTCTTCCTATGCTAGCAAACAACAGAATCAGCATCATAATCATTTGGGGCCACTTCAGCTTCAACAGTACTCATGCTAGTTATTTTCAAAGACATTGTCTTTCATAAATAAACCCATATACTACTAAGGTTTTCAGAGTCAGGGCTTTTATATGTCATACCATAGAAACAATTTGTCTCCTGAACCTGTTTTTCCCTATCAGATTTTCATCCTTTCAGCCTTTCATTCAAATATTTATGGAAAATGTAACCAGAATCCTCCAAGCCTGTCACTGGAGACCACTTTCCCAACTCAGTTGAAAGGTGGTCATATCTGTGGGTCTGAAATTTCTGCAAGGGTAGAAGGCTTTGGTTCTTGAAAGGCAGGATTATAATGGAAAATAGTGTTAGGCTAAAGAAATAGGACTGGTGGTATAATTTGGCAGAAAAAGAAAGGCCATCCAAACAAAAGGGTTTGCATTTCTGGAAAAATAATTTTATTTTTATGCCAGCACTGTCTGGACTGAGCAAAAATATGATTTACACCTTTCTAAAACCTTGAACCCATTGCCAGAAGTATGTAAGAAAATTCAAAATCCTAAGGAGCAAATTTCTTGGGCTGCCATTTCCAATG
Organism: Ceyx melanurus; assembly: GCA_024611195.1. NCBI lineage: Eukaryota > Metazoa > Chordata > Aves > Coraciiformes > Alcedinidae > Ceyx > Ceyx melanurus. The sequence goes on along the minus strand of JANHGL010010816.1, from coordinate 106,768 downwards.
AGTAAGTTTGATAAATAAAACTTAATTTTTTTACATCTGCCATGGATTCCAGGGTATGATTAATAGCGAGAACGTTGTGGCCAGTAGCCAATGTATGTATGTGATTACAGCAATCTTAAATATAGTACATTTTGAATAAATATGCCAAAAAAGAGTATAAAAAACACTCCATGCATGCTTGGAAAAAATCTTGTCACAGTGTCAAATATTAAATCCTTATGAAAGTTAAATACCACAAGCATCGTTAGGCAGAATCACAGAAGCATGGGGTGCCACTGGCACCAGCTCAGCTTTGGGAGCTCAGTCACTGAAACACCATTTCTGCTCATTTTGGTTTCTACATTTTGTTTCATCTGATTTGCTACATATTGTAGTGAAAAAAACCCTCTCAAACCCAAAACCTTCTGTGCCAAAAGTACCATGTTAAAATGGTTGTCTTTCAAAACAAAGAAAAGTTTGCAAGTTGTTCATATTTGCTTTCCACCCTCTCTTTAATCTGTGGAGGAAAACTCTGCATCAGGGGATCAGATTTAGGTAGGAGCAAAAGGGGTGGAAGCTCCTGGAATTTCAGGGCTTAACTAAGGTTTGTTCAAGCCAATCAGTAATTTTGGATTTAATATAAGTCATGTGGTTTTAACAACTTTCTTTTTACTTTTTTTTTTTTTCTTTAATGAAAACTTACTCTTTGTGCACCAGGTTTCAAGAGCTTGAGTTCTGTAAGGATCCCCTCTCTGTAGGAAGTAGAAGGTAGCTTTCCCATGTTTTTAGGGTGATTTTTCCCTAGAATACTTTATCTATCTTAATAGACATTTTAGACTAGGTGCCCAATTCTGCCAAACTCTCCAGGGCAGAAGTTTTTTCAGCGAGATGCACAACATCAGCTGTGTAATAGAAACACAACAACCTTAGCTTTTTAGGGAAGGGAGGAAGAAGTGTCTATGCTGTCCTCTGCCTTCCTCCCAGTGAGTGAGTTTCACCTGCTATAATTACATTCCTTACCTAATTATGTCCTACAATAGTAATCACCTCTAAAAGCAGGAATTGCTCTGCTTTAAGTAGTGAATTCTGAGCCAACATTTGTATTAAGCAGTATTGACATCCAGTGGAGAGTTAGAATAATTACAGGCATGCAGATAACCACATGCAACTGTCCAGTTTATCTTGAGTTCAGCTAAAAGGAGTAACCTACTTAGCTTAACCTAACAATCCTTTAAATTGTAACTCAATGATCCTTTAAGTGTTCCTTTCAAATGTAACTCAACCTTAGTGTATTCTCTTTGTTAAGAAAAAATGAAATAATACCATACAAAAACTGCCACTTCTCCATAAAGGGTTTTCTTGTGTGTAGTTTCCTTTTCTTCCACAGACTTTCCCTTTTCTGTTACAGTTGTTCAAAAGTGATGTCTGGGCTGCAGGCACTGTTGTTTTTTATTGGAAAGAAGACATCAAAGCATGTATCTGACTCTTTTCCAGGACACATAAAAGTGTACCAGTCTTTAGAAACAGTATTATAATGCAATTTAAACCCAGATTTGGAATCTTGGATTCGATTATGTTTCCTGGAAGTGAGAGAAGATGGATGTGCATGAGCCATCTAAGTACAGTCTCATTGCATTGGAAACAATGCTCAATCTAGCCCTTCCAATAAAGGAGCTGGATCAGGGCAATAGCCTCATCAGCATTAGGCTAAGGAGAATTTGGTGGCCCCAATTGATTCCAGCAGAGTTACATTTTTATCAAAGCAAGCTGATTTTAAAATGTTCACTTTCTCCTGTGAAAGCTGGAGACTCCTCATCATAAAACTAACCACTTGTCAGCTCTCAGCAATCAAAAAGTGAACAACTTTTGTCAAAAGTGGTGAAAATCAGGTAAAAATCATAGTAAGACTGAAAGAAAAAAAAAAAAGGAAATGAAAACTGTGCCAATGCATTTTGCATAAGTAATATTTCTGTCCTTGTAACTGCATTCTCTCAGTAAATTTTATCCTTGTGCACTGGAGATACCCAAACATCAGCAGTAGAAAATAGAAAATACATCTACTGTTCACCAGTGATAAATCTGCCTTCTTAATGAGCTTTGATGGTCTATGCCATATGAGTTGGTTGCCTTTATTTTTGCCAAAAAGCAAAAATTATAGAAAAAAGAAAAAGCAAAAAGCTTCGTAGTGCTAATTCAGGCTCCAGTGCATTTGCTGAACATCTGGTGCAATTGCTTCAAATTGCAGAAAGCAATGCAGATGCAGACTGGGGGGAGTTTTGTGCCTTCCCTCTCAGTGCATCTTTCAGAGAGAAAATAAGAGGTAAACAAATATAAAAAGAAGACATGCTGCTCTACATGTATGGTGGTGTCCACCTGCTCTTGCAACTCCAAGGTCTTTTTGAGGGCAAGCATCTTAGCCTTGGACAATACCCTGGGGAGTTCATAACAAAATAAGAGAGAAAGCTACCAGGAATGAACTATGTACAATGAATAATAGAGAGCTATGTGTAAGGATACAACATGGGCTGGTATGTCCTGGTCCAGCTGGACTGTGGAGGTGTGTGAGGAAGGTTTCTCACAGCAAACGTCTAGCTGCTGGGAAATGCCAGCAGACAGTAGGGGCAGCATGTTTCAGATAGGTGAGGAAAGTACTCAAAAGGCTGTTTCAGAGTCCTGTGAATACCATGGAATCCATGTCACAGAAATTACTGTGTCTAGGCTGAATTCATCTCAGAGGCTCTGAAGGTTTCACCAGGATTTGAAGTGCAGGTGCTTGTTGAAGATCCTCACTGGGGAAGTCTTCATGAATGAACCAACAGAACACTTGTTAGTAACATACTGAGACAGTCCAAAGCCTGTTCTTTGAAATAAGGCCAAGTCTACAATATTCTTTGCACAGCAGAAGGTGTAATAGGTATCTATAGATCTCTCTCTATATATCTATGTAAGTGTAAAGTGTGTGAAAAGAACACTAGATATTTTTCTAGTAACTGTGAACATGATGCTGTTAAATTCTCATGCTATAGTCACCTGGTGGGTTAGATCAGAGCTTACAGTTAAATCATTTGCTTTTGCTACCTCCCAGCTTGATTTGCCTGCATAATTTAATTGTTCCATCTGCCCTTTACCTTAACATTTCTCCTTGTCACACAGAAGAACACTAATTGGTTCCCACTCTTAATTATGTCTACTTTTACTGCAATAGAAAAGAATTCCATTTACTTTAATATATTAATCAATTTCTTGCATAATTACTGTTGCTTTTCCCAGTTTGTCTTGTAACTGTTCTGATTGCTGTTGACTTCTCTCAATTAGCAGATTTCTCTGGGACACTTGAAAGTATGAATGACAGGAAATGCACTGCAAAGACCTGTATTAGAATTTCAGGTCTCTGATTAATTTGTTGCATTTTGAAGGAAAAAAATTGTAGGAAGCCACAAATTACAGGGTTTGTAAAACATACAAATAAAAGTCAGTTCATGAAACTGTTTCAAGAAAACACAGAGATATTTGAGAAAGAATAATGAGCTGTAAAGGATTTTTTATTTCTAAAGACAAATTTAGCAGTAAATTGCCAGCTAATTTTTATGACATACACACCAGCTGACTAGCAGGAACTGACTGAGGTTTGACCACCACAAGAGGTCTGCATCGCTCATTACAGACCCAGTGATTTCACTGCAATGGAGAGTCTCCTACATGCTCTGCTTATTTTATTAATCCTTCCTTCTCAAGCAGTTATGTTCTCCAGTTTTCTGCTGAATGTGGGTAGAAAAGAGCTGCCTGAGCAGACTCATCACCTAGCACAGCAGCACATCCAGTTGGCAGCAGCTCCCCAGAGATAGGAGCTGGCTGAGGCGAGGGGCATCTTGACGGGGGTCTCACCGTGAGCCTCTGATCCTGTGATAAGAGGTAGCAGCCCGGGAGCTGGCTGAGCACACAGCCCCTGTGGTGTGCTGGAGAGTCTGGCACAGGGTTTCTTACTGGAAAAGCTGATAACTGTTTACATTATGAGAAGCCTTTATCACAAGGGGCATCTGCACGGAGATTGCAGCAGCGTGGCTGAGGAACCAGAGACACTGTCTGCTTCCATGCGCTTAGAAAGTCATTAGGCATTAGCAGTGCTCTGGGACTAAAAATCCCCATGTCTGGTTTTGAGATGCTTCACATATAAGAGGCTATATACAGCTCTTTATCTCACACCACCTAAGAAATACATGTGTTTTGGTTTGGTTTTATTATCTTTTTTTTTTTTTTTTTTTTTATGGCACATCTGAATCCCATTGTCTTTGCAGTAAAATGTATATATTCGAGACCAAAATATTCTGCCTCAGTCTTTGTAATGTTTTTTTTTCTGAGTGCACAGATGCCCACAGTGAGAAATACCTCCTTACCTTAAAGCTTGTGCTTGTATAACCATTGGGTCTGCATGCTTAGGAATGGGTAATCTTATTCTGTAATCAATCTGTTTATGTATTTCTTAACCTGTTCGCAGTTGTCACAGGACTTCACATCCTGGAGACTAAAGATGAAACCAAAATGTCATGAAATAACTTCCCAATTCTATGTACATAAGCTTCAAATGGGATCCCTCTGGCAAGTAGGAGATGTATTTGCAAAAGCTAACTAATATGTCCCTTTTGAGCCTCTGGTTTATTGCTGCTAAAGTGATCTTTTCAGTAGTTACTATAATTTTTCAGGACAAAGCCTCCTGACTACATTTATTCTAGTGAATAAGAAACCAGTGGAACACTGCTGGTTCATAACTGTGATGAAATGCTCTTGCCCACTTCTGGCTGGTGCCTGTTCGTGCTGGAACCATGCTCAAGCCCAGTGCCTGCCAGGGACCCTGACATCTCTGTTGAGAGAGGGCAGTGACTTTGGGTCTGTGGACAGGATCAATGCCATGCAAGCTGGTGTTTCGTACAAAGAATTATCCCTGACCTCCTTTAGTTGGTGATGCAGGCACTGCCTTTCAGAAACCACCAAAATATTTATTTAAAGTTATATGAGATTTATGAAATCAAGCAACTTGTTTGTTTTCTTTCCAAAAGCTCACAGCTGTAAAGATGAGAATACATTATGTTCTCTAGATGGGTATACAGCCTGAATTGGTGGGACATTGCAACACCAGCCCCACCTCATTTTTTTTGTAACAGAAAGAGTGGAAGGTTGTTTTCAGCAGATTTGATTACAGCAACTGAATTGGCTTATCCTAAACTCCTGTGTTTGGATGAGGTGAGTCACTCTCTAGCTGTACCAATTTCTCTCCATGCACAGGGGAAATAACTTTGCTTTTCAACATCTAGCCAGGGACAGCTAGAACAGGGCCTCTGGACTTTGAAGCCCCATTTTGATGAAGTAAGGAAGAAAATTCCAGCATTTTGTGACAGTATAAACCATATATAACATGGGATTGTGATGGTATAAATCTTCTGCAACAATTCAGTACTGGTGCAACCATTCCTCAGAGGGCCAAGACTTGATGCTCGATGGTATTGTGATCTTGTTCCGCTTACTTGCTCAAAGTGACCTGCTAATTTATCAGAGTGAGTGGAGTGAGCAAATGTCTCCATCTACACCCTGTTAAAGGTTGTTCAGAACAAAGAGACTTCTGTGCTTTTTATATGTGAGGCACCTTGTTAAAATTCTCTTCAAGAACTACAGCTATTACTAATTAAACTTTCTTACCATCAAAGTAGCCACATAAATCAGCCACACAATAATGGTTCTATGAAAAATACCTTATCAAGCCTTCTGAACTCACTTTAATGCAGTGTAACTGAAAAATAACAGATCAACAACTTTATTTCCTTTGGTCAAACACTAAACCAAACAACTTAGGTTAAAAACAACTTTTATTTTATACCTGCAGCTTTGATTCAACCAATAATATGGAGTATAAAGTATGATGAACTCAGCTTTTGCCAAAGACATAGGTATATGCAAATGGCCTTACCATCAGCCTTTTTTCTCTGTAAGACTCACATTCTGCTTTCAAATGCCACTCTCAGATGTGCTACTGTATGTGGTGAAAAGAACCTGCAATGCTAGTGATATTTTAGTGAGTTTCTTGCTCATGTAACTTTTTATCATCTTTACTGGTTGTTGTAGTCCTCTTTCTGACATTCTCTTGTTTCTTATTTTTATTCATAACTGAAGATCATAACTATACAAGTTTTCTATGACTCCCAGTTCTGCAGATTTTTGAATTCATACCTGCCTGCTACAGATATACTGTTTAGGTTAACATTCAGTTTGGCTCTGACTCTTCTGTAGTTGTCCATCATCATCATGATTAAGCATCATCATTGTCCTAATACAGATTCCCATTGCAGGTATTTTTTGCTCCCTGTTCTGAGCTATTGCTTATTGTTGGTGTCCTCAGGTTCACTGTCTTATGAACACTGTGTATAAACTAAGTGTTGAATAAACAGAGTAGTTTAAATATGCCCAGAAGTGTTTTACCTACCTGTGAGTAAGAGATGAGTAGTAGTAGAATCAACAAATGAAGATGATAGAGGTTTCTTTTCTTTTCTTTTTCCTTTTCAATTTTTTAAAATTTATTTTAATGAACACCTTTTCCCATTTGATAGAGATCAAGGCATCTGGTCTGGTTTCTTGAATAAGATACATGATGTAACTGAATCTTCTCTGTTACCTATTTTGTGTGGTGGCAGTGTCTGCATCTTCTGGGGCTTCATATATAAAAATCATCCAGTGCCAAGAGTAATACTCTCTTAAGGATATGGCATCCAGAGAAGCACCATTTTAAATGAATGGGGAAGCATCTATTCCTAGTTTGACTGTGTAAGAGGGTAGACATTAAGAAATTCTCTGGTGAGAAAATTCTTCGAAGATCTACACTCTGGCATAATATTACTGAATGAAAGCTAGATCCTGTGAAGTATATGTCAGCATTGCTGCTGATTTCCATCAGCCCAAAGCTGCTTCCAGTGTCTCAAATAGAACTTTTAATAATAAAAGTGTGATTTTGGCTGCCTCTTCTGCACGGAGAACATCTCATCAGCAGATAAGAAAGAAGTCAGAGTTATTTAGTGAAAGGAAAAATTATGCAAAGAAAAGGAAAGGCTGTTTCACAACCTTCTGAGAAGTGCTAGAGTTTTCTTGAGGTACACCCAGGCTGTGGATAAATAACCATCTTCTTCCTGCTTTTGGATACACTAGGTGTGTTTTTGAGAGAGAAGCACTGAACAGCAAAATGTATTAGCTGATAGAACTGCTGAAATCAACACCAACCATTTCTGGAAAGCAAACAGGCTTGTGGGATGACAAATATAACGGAGATCACAATGATACTGATCTGATCTCCACCCATCCGGCCTGTGTAACTATAAAATAAACCAAAGGAGAAAACCAAAACAAATTGGCTGTGAGAGCTATGAGATTTCTTCTTTAGACTAGTGCCAGCTAACGGACCCCCACAAGAAAACAAAAGAAATTGTTTATAGTTTAAAAAATATTTTCTGTTTTTGAAGTTGCTCACAAATTAATTTCCTAAAAGGACAAAAGAAAGAGGGAGAGAGGAGCAGATTAAGCAAGATGAACTAAAAGAGAAAAAAAAAAGAGCAGAACTTGCAGCTCTAGTGAGAAGAAAAAATATTCCGGGAAATAGAATAGATTGTTGCTTGAGAGTGCTCTGCTGCAATAATTTCTGTAACAAGCCCTCAGCCAAATCCACAGGATTTTCACCATCCAGCTGTGCTCTGCAGCCACTGGGGCACATTTGAACATACTTTTTTTAAAAACTACTTTTGGAATAGTTCCTATATCCCACCTTTCCCCAAGAAGCATATTCTGACTGTCCATCCCATTAACCAGTACTGGTCTGCTGAAGATTTCAAGTGGCAATGCTTCTTCAATGGCCCAAATAATTCCAGCTAATCTGAGACACCAAACAGACCTGATTTACAGGTGTTTTAAAACCAAGACAGCTTAGTAGGATATGAGTACAGAGGTTCAATACTCTCTGCCTTCTTGCTGGCTGAACTTTCACCAGCCCATTCCCCTCTGGAATTCCACACTCAAAGCACAAAGGCCCAGTTTTGTCTTGAGCAATGACCAGAAGTAATATCACTGATTGAAAAAGGCCCTATCCATTACTGCTATCAAAGGCCTCACATGTCCCCTGAGAAATTCCTTCAGTTCTGTCATGTGGTTGACTGGAAAGTCAGCAGAAGCATTATTTAAATTGAGAGCATCTGAACTAATGGATCCTTCTTTTGCTTGTGTCTCAGGATTGGTTGACTCCTGTGTTTACAAGGGGTTCTAGTGAAGATTTTCACACACTTGGAGCAGCCATAAATGTGTCTCTCTCAGGTGAATTCTCCAAGATATTTAAGCCCTCAATATCACGGAAATCAACCAAAATGTTCAAAAGATAAGGAACAAACAAGCCACACTGAGCAATCTTACTAACTTCCTTCCATAAACTTGGCTAAAAAATTTCCTTCTGAATGAATTATGAAATATAATGCTCAAAGAAGAACTTGCATTCTTAATGTAATCCTTTGCTCATTTGTATTATGAGTAGACTGCAAATTAGAGAATGAACCCTGCCTGAGTACCGTACACCACAGGCTGTTGGAACAAGTGATTTCAAAGCAGTATGAGACTGAGGGGCCAAAAGATCTTCCTGTGCAGCGTGCACAGAGCCTGGCACAACGTGAGACCTGCTGCCGCCACTGCCCACACCCTGCTTCTAAAATGTTCTTGCAGTTTCTCAGATTTCTCTTGAATAGCTCTGATTTTTCCACCCTAAGGAACAGAGAATGATCAAGGGAAACGCATCTCTTTGAAAAGAGATGCGATTAGTCACTCGGAGAGGAAAAAAGCTCTCATCAGGACTCATTCTGTGCGGAGGAAGAGACTGGGCTACTTGCCAGAGTGCTATTAATTCTACCTGGAAACAGATTAAATTCTGGGTCACCATTCTGGACATAGAAACCTTTTTCTTCTTCCCCATTTTCAGTGGGGCTCCGGAATTTTTGGCAGAGTTTTGAGCATTGTGCTCCATAAAGCAGCGTTAAATACTGCACAGTTGTAGTCAGGAAACACCTCAAAGTCCCCTAATGTCAATTAGCTGCTTCCTCTGCAAAGCCATAAGCAGATGCATGAGAGCAGGTCTCCAGGAATCCATTTGTTAACAGGTGCATTATTAGGAAGGAAAGAAGGTTATTTATATGAGTGGGAAGTCCCCTTCAAAATCGCTCGTCCAGTGTTTTCTGCCTGCTGCTGGCCCTGCTCTTGATTCTCACTTTTCACCCACGTGTGTTGGATAATTAGGGGTTCAAATGATGCATGAAGGGCCTCTGCTTCTAGTGACTCATAGCTTCGGGGATTATCCAAGATTACCAGAAGGTTTATAATTCCCTTATGGTTCCAGAAGAGAAGCTGTGCATAACACATTGGTCTTCATAGATGATGTAGGATTAAAATTACAGGGACTGCTGACAGCAAGGATAAATTATTGTAAACCAAGTCTTCCACTGGTATAAAATGGGATAGCTTCACTTGAAGGCAGCAGAGTTTTGCCATGTTAAATCAGGTTGATGATCTAGTCCATTACAAACAACTGCTGCACAATGGCTTTTTTTTCCTTCAGACTACAAGAATCCAGTTTCTTTATCAGTCTTCAGCTCTCAAAGCACAGAGGGCCAAACACAGGGTTTTTTTCCCCAGGTTTAGATCAGTAAAATCACAGGTTTATGCAAAAACAAGTCAGGATCCCAGAATATGCTGACCTGGATTAATTTTTTACTGAATTCTGTTTTGACATGGCACCAACAGCCACACATTTGTATTCAACATTTGCATTAGTACACTAAGTTCATCCAGATCATAGATGATGTTTTCATGCTAAGAAACCATTGATATTTGTAGCTTCACCATTAATGGGCAATAAAACATTCAAACTGGAAGAGATCAGCTATACAGACTACACTTGAAAACACAAACCCTGAGGAAAAGTCATTGTTCACAAGAAACTGTTGCAGAACTTGGGATAAAATGGTGTGAAATAATGCAGTTTGCCTTGAGAAATGCACTGGCACAGTCCTGTTCTCTTCTGAGGGGGAGAGGGACATTCTGCCTTAGTCTCATTTCACAGAGGCAGTGAATTAAAACAAATTAAAATGCTTGTACTGGTTTCAAGTTACAAGCTGGAGACCTCTGCACATTCATGCAAGTAATTTGAAGGTGCTTTTAGAATTTGAGAATGAGTTAATCTGCCAGCTCAGTTGAACCAAAGCCCTTCAGAGATGGCAATGGGTGCCCAGAACAAGTGCACAGACACGTCTTCCGATCCTGCTGCCACTTCTGTGCTGCATTTAACATACTTCAGATCAGCATGGATGCTGTCCTGTTGGATTACTTGTCCCTTTCCCTTTAGGGACAGCCAATACATGGATATATCTTGCCTCATTTGAAGTATCCTAATATGTTGTGTGCTTAATGAGAAGAGGCACAATGTGTCAGATCTACACCAGATGAGCGCTTTCCTTCAGGGGAAAGCATTTGGCCCTCATGTTTTCCTTGACCATTTCACAAATCTCCAGTTCACTTAGGAGCCTAGTCCCATTTAAAAATCAACTCACAGTAGCTCTGCACCACACAAGGAAATACAACCCACAGATAACATAAACAACTGCTCCAAAGCTACGGTGCAAACCTGTGTGCAAACACCAGTCCCAGTGTCCAGTATTTTGCACCTAGGTCAGCAAGGTGCAGCTGAACTGGAATGCTCTGCCCCAAGCTGGGATGCAGCACAGGTGAGATACCCAGACTCCTGCTGCTGCTTGAACTGTGTGGTGTCTGCTGCACAAAGTGTCTCCTTCTCGTTCACTGTGGCATGACACAAGCATATCCTTAGGCTTCAAAATTTCAGGGAAAAGGTTCTAGAATCATTGCCATGCTTTTGCATGTGTTACTCTTCTGCCTTAATCAGGCAAGCTCTATTACTGCTTCAGCAACAGATACAGGGACCCAGTAAAGGAAAGAATATGGAATTTAGCCCACAGCCCTTTTAAACACACTTCTATAGGTAATTTAATAGCTGTATTATAAAATGTTAATGTCAGTATAAAAATCTGGGGAATTTCAGGCTGAAACCGGGTTAACTTTTTTCTTTTACTCTCTTTCCTCTCGAGAAGCTTGTTTTCTTTTTATAGCATTCCAATAACGAGAGCCCGTTTCACACAGGTACATCTGCAACATGTTACAGGCAGCACGGAATATTAAAACAACCTGTGCTACTGCTAGTGAAACTAATAAGGGAGGTAAAACTTTTCTCAGGCTGAGAGGCAAAAGGTGCCTGCAGCAGAAACCCCGTTACCGAACGACATTACTGAAGGTACTGCACTGAACGCTGAAGTTGTTTCCAAGTCCAAGTCTTGTTTCAAACAGCAACTCTACCACTCGAAGCAGGGAGCTGGGATAGGGTGAGGTGGTGGTGGTGGTGGTGGCCAGGTAGTTCACATGAGGTTATGTTTAGATACAGATCAGGGTTTTAAAAGAAAACAGTAAGTTAAGATAATAAAACTGAGAAGAATATAAAGCAGAGAGAGAGGAAGTTAATACATTAACCTTACTGCACAGAGAGGGGCAAACCTGTCTGCTCTAATCCTCTGCATCAACATGAGTGTGAAAGTTCACCTCCAGTGTTACTGAGTTCATGCTCGGCAAAGGATCATCTGTGAAATAGATTGCAAAGGCAGGAGTGAGAGAACATTTCAGCTGAGAAATGGAGAGGTGAAAGGGGAAAAATGAGCAGAAGGAACAAAAAGGGGGAGTAGGAAGGGTAGCTGAGTGAGAGAAGCCAGAGAAACAGAGAGGAAGAGCCAAATGGAAAAATAAACAAATAGTTTCTTTTTTGGTTAAGGCTTAGGAATTCCCACTCCACAGAAAAATTACCATTTCCAGATTTATTTATTTTTTTATTTCAAATTGGAAAGAAAAGTCAGAAAGATAAAAGAAATTTTATAATGGAATTTTCTTTAAAAATTGCTTTTTGTGGTTCTGGCCACCCACCTGCTTACCAGACTGGCTCCCCGCACAAATTCTGACAGAATCAACACATTCCATCAAAATGTCACTGTCCAGTGGAAAGTGGCTCCACTGGAAACACTCTGTCCAACTGTATATCCTGTCACTGCTTTTTTAAGCTGTATAGGTACCGGAGGGGAGATTGGCTTTGAGAACAAGAACACGATATGGTCTGCTAATGCACATAATTTTTCAGTTTAGATTTCAAAAAGGAAGCTACTAATGTGCAGCCCAGTTTTCCAAGAGCAGGGAGAAAAAAACCAACAAATCTGTTTTATTGTTGTACCTCTACTGGCGGAGTAAGAGAGGAGAAATGTGGGAGGAAGAGGACAAGACAGACACATGTTTATTTAACTAATGTGAGAGGAAATTCACAGAATTGAATTTATTCTGCAGCCCCCCAGAGGACTTAGAGCTCCGTAGTTGGTTCTCCCAGCTCAAAGTGTCTTTGTTATATTCCAAGGGACTCCAAGGGAATTTGGTGTATTTATTGTGAGTCTGGTGAACAACTGCTAACTCTTTGATGTTGAGCTGGTCAAGTCCCAAGTACTAAACACCACTGTGACTGGCTCCTACCTCATGTTCCTCCCCAATGAAGGTGGTACCTTCCATGTTGGGAGAGCAATACCTTGATGGCTTCTCTGTTCATGATCCCAGGCAAAACTGTCTCTTTTACACATCACATTCTCTTGCTGTGTCTCTGGAAGCTTTTAATGGTTGCAGTCTGTGACCAGGTTCTTAAAAAGTCACTGTTTCTTTAGGGACAATCAGAGCAGGGAGCTGACATCACCAGGATGGAACAGCAGTGAGGGTGGAACAAGCCTAGGCAGAGGAATGGGACTTTGGCATCACCCTGAAAACAATCTGGACTTTAGCCCAGAGACATGCATGGGTAGTGGGAGACCAGGTGCAAGGAGCTCTGGAAATGTTTGCAGATGGGGAGGAGTGGATAGAGCTGGAGCAAGACAGAGTCTGGAGACTTGCAGATTGAAAAATGCTGGAGGAGTGGAGTTGAAAAGGTGAGCAGAAGAGCATTGAGTAGGAAGAAGATGGGGGCTTGTGGTGGGTAGAGAACTAAGAGAGAACATGGTGCAGTTTACCATCACCTACTACCTCACTACATGAGACTCTTAATTTCTTTTACTGTGCTCAATTTTCTTGTAATGAGATGCCAAATCCAGCTGATCTGCTTGATTTTAAATCTTCTAGACATGATGATCAGGCCTGGGGTGCCCTAGAGCAGGAGAGAGGCTGTGACCCAATACTGAAGCCTGGACCCCATATTAAGAAACTGCACTCCAAGGCTGGCATAGTGCCCCCCACCATGTGGCTCATCAAGGCAGATGTATTCCATCACATAACTCCCTGCAGCTTTGGCCAGGCTTGGGGAAATTTGCACTAGTGTATAAGAAACTAGAGGGGGAAGAAGTATCCAGCTACAAAGAGGGTCACATTACTTTGACTTCAGAGCTTAGATGTCTACATCCCTGACTCTGAAAGCAATCCAGGAGCTGTGAATTCACTTGCACATATAGGTGTTTGGCAGATGCATCAGAGAAAAATATGTGACTCCGCTACACATCATTAATAGGTTAGTTTATCTAAGGTAAGGGACATAATACTGGCTAAGAAAGCTTCTTTTTTTTTTTTTTTTCTGCTGTATCAGTTCTTTGTAACTGATTTGGAAGCAGTTCAGATTTTCATTCAGATTCAGTGTTCATTTCCAATAAACTTGTTTTCAGTACCCCTTATATTTATGCTTCTTTCAGCCTGTTTTCCTTCCATTTGGCAATCTGTGTGTGCAACTCTAGCTGTTAGCTGTTGGGCCTGGTTGCTGCAATGGGAACTGGCTGAGGTCTTAAATTATGTTTGAGAGTTTGATCCCACTTGAATAAAATCATAGAGAGTTTTCCATTAACTTTAACCTGAACAGCACAGAAATCAGAAAGAGGAATATTTTACTGCTTAAAAATGTTCAGGAAGTTCCACAGCCCTAAACTTTAGTAGATGTATACAGCCAGGACAAAAGATGGAATATAAGGATGACCTACCAGAATTCAGTCTTTAAAATTAAATTAGTAGATACATTTACTCTCAAAATCTACACCTAGATCTCCTTCCAAGTCTATTACATTTAAATTCTGCACTACATATATGAAGAAACTACAGCCTGTTATAGTTTTGTCTTCTTATAATTTGCTTTCTCACAGTTCTAGATCTTCTCAGGTACCATTTCCATGATCATTTCAGATAATGGAGATGTTCTGGGAAAATACCCTCTTTGTACTAACAGAACAAGTCAGAGACAGCCTAAAAGACAGGCTAGTGCAATGCTGCTTTGTAGCATCCTGCTGATTTGTACAAAAAAAACCCTTTGTTGATTCCCCTTGGTTTTTTTTGACCTTCAGCTGTGAACTCCCTGGAGGCAGAGACCCTCTCCTTTTAATTGTATGGAAACTCTTTAGCCCAAGAGGAATGCTACTATGAGCAAAGGACAATTTTGAAACATTGTGAAGCTGCAAATGTTACGTGGCAAGACCTTTCCCTGTGGTGATGTGTGATTTCTCACACAAATTGTCCCCCCAAAAGTTGGCTGGACTCTTGCTGAGAATAAATGCTTACCATTGCAAATAAAAGCTGCGATCGAGACCTTAATGCTTTACTGTTAGCCAGCCAGCCAGTAATTCATTTGTACTTGATTTTTCATTAACTCCTTTTTTGCTGTTTAAGGGAATCTTCCCAGGGCTTTTTCTAGTTGTATTAACCCTGAGATCTTTATCTTCCATGTGCTTTTCTTCTATATGAAGGGAAAAAGTGAAACCACATGAAACCGGGCAACACACCAGAAAACATTTATGAAATTTCTGGTGAAGTGTTTTGGCATAACTACATAACAATAACATACTATTTTCATTAACTTGAACAAACAAACCCAATAGATTATTAAAAAAACAAAATGAAGAAGAAAGTACAGATGCCGTGTAACTTTACATTTTGACAATGCAGAGGACAGATTTACCAGCTTGTTTACTGCTTCTCTTGACGAAGGAGAAGAGTTAACCTAAAAGCCATAGGCAGGATCTACAGCAAAGAATGTGAGGGGAAATCCCAGTCCATCTAGGTCTCACTGGTTCCAGTGAACCAGCAACAGCACCGTTACAGATACAGCATTTGCAATCGTTTAATTGACTTCCAGTTAATCTTGATAATGGTAAAGATAATGTATGCTCAGCAGAGCACTGAGGTGTCTCCTGAACTGCGGGGAATTAATTCCTCTCTTAACTCATTTAATTATGGACTAATAATTGGTCTAGAAGTATTTTCCTTTCTTTTATTTCACAAAATACTTGGTTACTTAATATCACAAGAATGATTTTGGTGTCATACAGCACACAAGATGATATGCTCTGTGCAATAGTTGGGGGCAGAGGCTCACTTGTGTGACTGATCAGTCCAAGCATTTTCCACTGCTGAGCTGAAGTTGAGTTACATAGATCATGCCACACAGTCACTCTGCTTCAACCATAAGTAAACTAGCTAGGACTGTAGAAGCAGTAAAACCCAGTTCATATGGCAGCCCAGGGACTGGTTTACTGTACTTCTGAGGATACATTTATATTCAGGTAAAACTGCAGGCTGATTTATTTTGCAAAGATCTCCAGTGGTTGTTAACACGCAACTTGCTAAGGCCACCTCTTTGCAGTGGGGGCCATGGACATATCCTAACTAAGCGTGCAAAACCAGTTCCTTCCCTGGAGAAGAGACACAGCAAACAGAAAGAAACATCAACTCCATACAGCTCTGGCCCAAAGTCACAAAAGGAGGGGAACCAGGAAGAAGGCAAGGAACCAGGAGCTTAAACCAGTTTAGATATAGGTTAATGGGCCAAGTAAATGAAAGTCAGAATGTTCAGAGACAGATGCTGCATGGCTGTGGGTAAGAGGTGAGGTGAAAGGACCACTCAGGGTCACAGCTCCTCTGCTGTTATAGAAGGGGGAATGTACCCACCTCAGTCCTCTCAGTAAATCCATCTCAGAGCTTTTAAAGCCATTTATTTATGCTTGTTCAGAATACTGGGTCCCATGAGACAATTAAAAAAGACTGATGGAGCATTTCTAAAAGTCCAACAGCTATTTCAACTATGAAAGAACAAAGAGTAGGCTGGGATTCAGGGATCTCACAGAAAGCATTCTCAGTGAAGGAAGTGCAAGCGGGCTGTGTTTCCTACATTAAAGCAGATTAGTTGTGAAAGAGTGATGGGGTTTGTGCATTTTTTATTCCTTCTCATGTGAACTTGTACATCTGTTAGACGTTTGTGTACTAGCTTATAAGTAGTGGAGCTATTTAAGCTGGTAAGACATACAAATGCCCCAAGAGGAACAAGTATGTTAACATGCACAGCTGTTACGAAACTGGCATTTTCTGTGCTGGGCCAAAAAGTTCTCATCCTTGTGGCATTTCCACTAATTAAGAATGAGTATAAATATTTAAAATATTACTCGATTGCTTATACAGTGAAGATCAGAACTGTCAAGTTTCTTTTATTCCATTTTGATATGGTGTTAAGTTTTCCATTGCACTTTGTACCAGTGGTTCCTCCTGAGATAAGTGTTAATCTTATCTTGTGGAATACTCTGAATTTGATCTCATCACATGGAATAGTTTCCCAATCTTATATATTAAGATATTTTGGAAGAGGCTTTGGTTTTTATTTTAAATGTAAAAAATAAAACATGACCATAGGTATGGTAAGAATTAAATTATTCCCATCACTACACTTTCTTTCTGCCCTGTAGCTAATTACTGTGTTGCAGAGCTCGGTGACAATTTACAAGTAGCTGAAATGAGTTGATCACTGTCAAGTAAAAAAGGCTGATGAGAAGCCAGTGACAAAGTGGTAAGGCTTGAGGGTGAGAGGCAGAAAAAAAGCAAATTTAATCACCAAAGTCCAGCACAGTACATCCTCTGCCCTTTCCTGTCTAACCCAAAGTGTATGCACTTTGCTCAGTGAACCTTAAGAACGCTTTGCAAAACTTTAAGAGAGTAAAATGTGGCCCTTGTAACAGAGGAGAGCACTGGGGCTGAGAATCCTATGTGTGCATTCAGGATCCCCATGCAGGGGGCCCTTCTGCCTGCCACCCATACCATTATAGCACTCATGCTCCACTCAGGATACAGCCTGGGTTTGATGTATTCCTCTTCACCCCAGCCCCTAACATGGTAGTGAAGTGCATCAGGATGCTCACCCCCTTGGTGTATTGTCTGAAATCAAATGGAAATAGAAAACCTATTCACACAGCTGAGATTCAGAGGCAAATGTAGGAAGACCCTCACAGACCCACACACTTCATCAGGACTTGTGCTGGCTGCAGCGGTCTCCCTTCCCAGTAGGAGCCTGTCAGCTAGTTATAGAGATGCACAGGGAAGCTCATCCCCATCCTGCTGGGGATTTGCATATCTCAGCATTCATTTTGTCACCAGCTCGAGACTTCTAAAGGAAAGCCCTGAACTCCCCAGCAGCCAGGCTGCCCAGCCCTGCGTGGTGCCTGCGCCTCTCCAGGCTGCCTTCCTCATTAATGCTAAAGGATGCATGTTTCTGTAGAGGGATTTGGCTCACCTGAAGCTGAGATGGATCTGGGCTGACTGCTGCCAAGGCTCCTGGAGTGGTGGTTTTCTTTCAGGGTCTGCTGCCAACACCTGGTAGGGGATGGACAGTGGGGACCACAGGCCACAGTCTAATTGGCCTCTGCTGAGTCAGTTGGAAGAAAGCTAGACATTTTGATGGGAGTTTTTCTGCTTCCTACCCATTTCCCAGTGAAGTCAGGCCATCCATGTGGAAAGTTTTGATTGTGACTAGTCAACAAAGAAATATGCCATTGAGTAATTTCTGATCTGGCTTTATTTGCAGTTGTTATCCTTAAATGTAACCTTTTGAACATTAATGAGAATAGAGACAAGTTACAAGCAGCCAGTGAGAGTGGAGAACTTAACTGTCTGACATTAACTTTATGTCTTGTAACTCAAATAAGGTATCATGAGCTCCTTTTATTAATATCTATCTGCTCATAACATCACCCATTTCCAGCTGTGGACTAACAGGTTTCTGGAAATGGGTGGAGGCCCATCCTAACCAAAAAAAAAAGAGGCATCAGAAAGAAACTGGATTAATAGTGAGAAGAGGAGGTTCATTTTTTTTAAAGATACTTGCGCTTGTCAGAGTAGAATTAAGAAATCTTATTCTTCTCACTTGATATATGGCCCAGTCCTACTCCAATACATCTGTCCGGATACATGCCTAAGCAGCACACGTTCAAAGTGTCCTTGAGAGTGGCTCATCTTTTGTGCACGAGCTACAGGATGATAAAGTCTCTGTAATAATCATTTATTGTTTCCAATTTCCATCTGTATCCGGGTGTAATGTTCACAGGTTCAAAAAGCTGGAACAGGCAGGTATTGGCTAAGTAGCCCACCTGGCTCCACTTATCCCCCTTTCAAATTAGAGGCAATGTAACCCAAAACCTCTATCTTCTGCTTTTTAACATTTCACACAAACTCATTTGGGAAATTTATTGTGGCTTTAAAAAGATCTGACTTTTTTATTTGGTGCGTCACACTGCAAGAACAGTACAGTACCTGTTAGCCAGATGGTACAGGAATCACAGGCCAAAAGGTACCAGATTTCTTATTTAGAGTCTGCTGTGAAACATACATATCAGATTCAGGTGATATTAATGAAAAAATAATGCTGGAAAAGTTACAAGCCATTATTCCATGCAGAAATGGCATTTTTCCCCTTTTACAAGCACTCTCAAGTTAAATAAGCTTTGAACTTTCAGATCTTTCTGTTTGTGGGGGTTTGCTTGTAACGGTCATGTAGCCAATATGACGACAAGTTTGGAAGACTCCCAGGTATTTTTAATCAGTGAGACCACGCTGCAGTGTATGAAACAGATTTAAACTGCTTTTGCCTTTACATGACCAAAATTTTCTCTGACTTAATATAAAATCAGTGTAACCGACTGACCAAATTCCAGGAAAATTTACTGCTCCTTAGCAGACTAGTCTGCATTAGAATCTTAATTGTCAGCCCTAATATGATCTTGTGAGGTTTTTATGAAAGTCAATTTAGTTTTAGAGCTCGTAAATGGTATGGCAGCTCTGTCAGCGTGAGCGCTATCAAACTGCTTTACTGTCATATCAAAATGAATATCCAGTTTTCTTTCTTGTTGGTATTAAACCAGACCAGATGTTTGCCTTGAGTTTGTAAACCCCTGGTAACAGTGACAAACAGGATGAAAGTTGTAGGGGAAAACAACCCCAGAGTCGGCTGTCGGAGCCAGTCGGTCCCCACCCCGCTCTGCTCCCCGCTGCGCACGAACGAGCCGCTCCTCCCACGGGGTGCTTTGCTCTGTCCTTTGGTTGTTTGTTTGTTTGGAGGGAATTGGGTTAGAGTAGCTCAACTTCAAATGAAAAACACATCCTAATCTAGCGGGACCTGCGCTGGAAATAATGCATCAGAGCGTCCTGGCCCTTTCTAAGGACTGATCTGTACTGAAGCTTGGCCACTGGAACTGTGCTTCCATTAGGAGTTTCCAGACTTGCTGACACAGTCATGCCAGCAGAGCCCTAACGTAGACAGGATGTGATGGGAAACAGCTTCTTTTGGTCATCTTGTTTAGTTCCTTTGGGGAACGCTGTCTGCTTTTCTCCTCACAGAGGCTTATTCCTCTAGACATGCCGTCAGATCCTTCCCAGCCCAGCCAGCACCACAGTTTGTTCACCATGTCCTCACCCCCTGTGACTTTTCCCCTCTTCACATTGATGGTGACAACCACCAGTGACACACTGGGATGCATGAGGTCTCATCTTCTAATCACAGGGCCACGCCGCACCCAAGTTACAAGGAGGCTTCCTGCCATGACTGTGGGGTTGGCAAGAAGTGACAGATTCAGGGAAATTTAAAACTCAGAGGATGCTTTGGGTAGACTTGCTCCAAGATGTTTGATCCTTCCTCATGTTCCCCCCCTCAAACAAGCCAGCACACCACTCCATGCGCCACTGTGTCTGTATCTCCAAATTACTGGTGCTATTTCCTTCTTCCTTTCTCTGAGGGAGAACTTTGGCACTCAGAGTTCCAAGTCATTATCATCAACAGGGATCTGACTTGGTCCCCTTAGAGCCTCCTGCCACTGGGACTTTCAGCCTTGTCCTGAGGAGTTCCTCCTCACAGCAGGAAGCCTTTTCCTTCTCCCACAAGCTCCTTGCAGATCTTCCTTAGTGGTCTTCAGCAACACTCACCTCCTAGGTGAATTCATAGACCAGGGAGCAGCCAGGTATGAGACCCAGACATGTGAAAGCCTGTGGGGTTTTTAGGGCTACCATAACAAATATAAAATTAAATGAATGCATAAACCTACCCAGAACCTCACATCACAAAAGTTACCTCTAGTGATGGCAGACATAAGCAAATTAAGTGTAGGATATTGTCACTATGTAATATGGCAAATGGTAATTCCTGCAATTTTCCTGTTTTGCAGGATCCTCATAGTTTGCATGTTTTGTGAGACGAGATAATGATCTGAGATCTTAAAGTAATATAGGAAACTGCTTGTTTCAAAGAAGACAGAAATATATCTATGAACTGTGAAATTATAGTGTTTTCCAAATTTAAGGCAGGTCACTTTAAACATGACCAGGAGAAAAACAAAGATTAAAAAAGTGTGCCTTTCTAACTTAAAATAATATTGACATAATTTTCTTCAATTTTCACAATAACTGCAAAAAAGACCTTCAAAGAAGCTCTGTCAAAATGTTATTAATAAAGTGTAAAATGGCTCATATGTTAACTTTCTTCACATTTCATTGCAAATGTATAAAAAAAAAGAAAAAATAAGAGAAAACATTTCTACAAAGTAAACTTCGCTGAAGTACGTATTTTTGGGTGGTTTTTTTTTTTTTTGTTTTGCTTTGGTTTTTTTTAGCAAGATGGGTCATTGGCCTAAACCTGTGAACATTTTTTTGGTTTTCCACGGTTTGATGAAAATTAGACACATTCTGTTAAACTCATATGATGAATGAGCAAAACCATTTGAAACAGAAAGGAAAAACATTGCTGAACAGGTTTTTCGCAATAAGATTTAAACTGCACACGGCTTCAGTCGGAGGACTTGGAAAGCAGCTTAATTTCTTTGAGCTCTGAGACAGAAGGCCAAAGTCCTCCTCAGAAGTGAATTGGTATTGCTCCACTGAACACACTGGAACCGTGCTAATGGCAAAGGAATCGAGCTGATTGACATCAGATGAGGGTTTGGCCCCTTTTTGTCTCCTGGATGAACGAGATTTTCTGTGTCGAAGAGAACATTCTAATTCTACAAATGGCACAGCACTGTCACCCTGAGCACTACCTCGCTTCTTTAAACTCCTGATTCCCAAAAATTCCTTCCTCTAAATCAGGATGAAGAGGACAAAGCGGTTTTCCATCTCCGAGGATTGTGATGTGGCACTCTCTGCTGCTGCTCTGAGCTTGCACAAATTCACTGTATCTGCTTCAGCGTGGACTCCTGCCTGCGAAAGCTGTCTGGCCACCAAACTGATACTCTTCAGTTTTTGTTAGAAAAAAAATAGATGCATTCCTAAGAAACCAACACTTGCTGTTTTAGCAGTTTAAGTGTTTACCATTCACAACTACCATCCGCTGCAGAATTCTGCAGTTTCAGAAAAGAATAACAACACATGGTTTAAAAGTCTGTGAAATGATGCTGGTGTCTCACCAGTTCACTGCTGCTCTGCAAATCCATCTTGTCTGCCACCGCCTCACCTGCCCCCCCTCAGAGTCCTTTACTCTTAGTTCTGCTCTCAAACACTTGAAAAAATATACACAAGAGTCAAAATAAGAAGTTACAAGGTGAGTGTGAAGACTTATTTTCCATGCATGGAGCTAAACCTTACTCTAGTGGGGTAATAATTTCTTGGCTGCAGTCAGATGCTAAGTTGTGAGGTGAGGCTCAGGTGCTGAGCTGTACCTTGTGCCTGACAGCAGGCCACTGTAAACCATCTCTCCAGGGCTACACAAGGGACAACTTGCACATTTTTCAGTTTATCTGGTACCAAATAATTGTATGTCATTAGAATTTGTCACTCTCTAAGCAACAGGCAATCTCCTGAGCTCTGCAAAGTGTGTAGCAAGGCTATTACTTTGGTTAGAGTAATAAGACACGTACCACATACCACATATGTGCAAGACATAGATCCTGAAGAACCAATGGAAAGTAGAAGTCTGGGATCTCAATTTTTCCATGTGTTCTGCAGTTCTAGTACTGAAGAAAAATGTCCTCATTATGTGGACAAACCTCAGGACAACCCATGAACATTAACTAGGGTAGCCCTTGCTGCCTTGCATTCTTTTAGCACTTTGGTTTCAAACTGTTCAGCATTTTCCATGTCAACATAATTTTGCTGCCAGGTGCATGACAATGTCTCAGAATTGAAAGTGTAACTCAACTGCACTTTGCAGCCTTAAAATTCATTAGTTATTCTCTTCCTTGAAGCCTCATTGTCTTTGTGCTGTCTACAAAATTAATTTATTCTTAATGCCTGTGGCTTTGCTTATTCCCCATCACATTGTCACATGCATATAAGCCACTAAGTCCATAATATCCACAAGAGCACTGTGTTTGTTTGCCAGTCTCACAGTTGGGTCAACAGCTTCAGAAACCTGACTATATCCTGAGCTTTAATTTCCATCATGGTGTGAAGATGGTGTAGGTCTCTTAGAATTCTCAACAGTACATTACCTGGGTATCTTTTTTTTTGTATCACCTATCATTTCAAGCTTCAGGAGTGGCTGCCATATGACCAGAGATACGTTGTGTCCTTCATGGAAGATATAAAACCCACTCCACCTGCTCACAAAATTCTCCACACCAATATAAAATACATGACAGTTGCTCTTTTTACATAACATTGTTGTGGTTATTGCAGTTAGAGACACACGTTATTAAAATTGACTTGCATTATTAACATCAACTTGCGGTCACTGCCATCCAAAGTAGATTAGTCTTTCTAGAATATTTGAAACAGAGCCCATTTCAGCTCTATAAAACTGCTCTTGAAGTCTTTTGTCCACAACATTTTGCATCTGTAGCCCATATCTTATGTTAAAGACACAGGTTTGTTTGGGGTTTTTCTCAGATGAGTTGTATATTTTGTTGTATATATTTTTATTTTTTTTTTAATTGTGTTTATACTAGTTCACAACACTGTGCTCCAGAATGGCCTTTTTATTCTGTTGATTCAAAACCTTTCTCCACTGTCTGTAAGACAGAAATAGTAATACAAAAAAAGGAAATAGCAGGAAGGTGCCCACGTCACTGTGGAGTCCGTGTGTAGAATGAGAACAGAATCTTAAATCACAGGGAGAAAGTAATTCATGGTAATTGTCTGTGCTCTGGTATTAAGCATGTCAGAGATAGCACATCTGGATCCTTTGTACCACAGTCACAGTACCTGACACCATATCTGACATCCTTTCCTGGACTTAATGTGACAAACCCTTCCAGAATCTGGAATGTCTCTTACAGCAGAGGACATTTCTGAAATCCAACCACTATAAAACAAGCCCTCATTTCCTTCCCTTTTCAGCACACTCTGCTGTGTTCAGTAGTCTGTAATTTCTCATTTCTGTTGACAAACAGTCCCAACCTTATCAGTTTGCAGGAGACTCCAGGGATCCATCAGGCTTCCCATCAGGCTGGGTTGTAAACTTCTGCCTTGTCTCTCCGATCACATTCTGCTCATGTAGTTCACATTCTGGCTCCCTGAATTGCTCTCCATGTTGCAGTTAGGTGTGTCGTCCTCATTCACAGCCTTTTCTGATGTTCTGAGCCTTGTTGCCACATGATCTTTCCTCGCCAGCCTGGCTATAAACATACTTAGAAGTGCAATAGCCCAGGTATCAAGGAAGCACTCTCCCAACTCTTTTGCTACAGGGATGGGAAAAGGGATTGTAATTCACTCCCTATGCAGTAATGCAATGCTCGTGTAGTTCTTCAGTATATTAATTCCTATTCCTATTCACACCATTACTATATAATTTTTATTAAACAATTCCTTCAGTTACTGGTTTTCTTGAATCTATTTTAATCCTATGCCAGAGGATCTCAAGAGTGTTTACAGCAGCAGACACTTCTCCAGCCAGGGGACAGAAATAAATGAGGCCCTGATGAACAGTCAACACTCATTTCCATGGCTCCACTTCCTAGTATTTTTTACTCTTAATATACTGCTGATCAATGATACAGACATTAAGACTTAGTCAAAGATAGTTTTGACAAACATTTTTGAACACCATTCAATACATTCCAAAAGATACTTAACAGAGACAGTAGTAAGTACATTCAATTCCTCTCTCATTCCCAACAGAATCAAATCTACAAAAGATCTTTCCTGGTCTGGATTAACTGTAATAATAAAGAACTTAATGTCAAGTTGAGTAATGATAGATGTAATGGTTCAGAGTGTAGCTGCTGCTTTAATTCATTAATATAATGAAATGGAGTTTAAGAATCATTTGTATTACAGTGAAGTAATACATTCAACTGAAACTCAGCAAGAAAATGAGTTACAGCAACAAAATAGTCAGCATTCATATATCAACCTGGGTTTAGCTGATCTGACAAATCTTTTAAATAACAAACACCACAAAAACACAGTTTGAAACAGCTTAGAAACATGTTATGGTCATTTAATAGCAGATGTGAAGCCACTGACACTTCAGACCTTTAAATACAACCCCTGGAACCCACTCTGCTAATTAACCTTCTTACATTAGCAAGATCACAGACTTTCAGAGCAAAGAGCTGGTTCACTGAAATGTCTTGAGATTGTTTTATGAAACTGTCTGAGAACACACATTCAATGCCTGATTTTTTTACCACTTTCTTCCATAGCCTTGTGTGTGCAAGTCCATTAGCAGTTTAGTTCCATTTTCAGTAAAAAAAAATTGACTCAATGGTGTTTTCCAATCTTGCACTGGTTAATGTAGACAAAGAAACTGGAGTCTCTCTGATGAATTCTACTAGCTGAATTTGAGCCCCTCACAGATTAGGAAGGAAGAATATTATATGTCTCTTATCCCTCTTACTGCCCAAGGACCTCTCTTGCCTCTTATTCCTTCATGTCTTTTCCACATCTCTGGTTCCTGTCTTTTAAAGAATTCTGGACTGCTCAAGCAAATTTTATAAAATCTCAGGGTAAGGGGATATTGCTGTGGAGACTTGTTATCCTCTATGTGGAGAAAGAATTTGTTAGTGGATTTGAGACAGAAAGGGAGAGGTATGATTTTCCCATTCCTCCCTAGTGTCCAAGTTCAGATAGATAAAAGATTCAACTCTATCAAGTGGTGAATGACATCACCCCTCTACTTCCCCAAGAAAACCAAGCAGGCTCAGCATTTTGCAAAACACACTGAGGGTCAACTTTCAGTTCAAAAAAGAAAGACTTGAAAAGAACGAAAAGCAATTTAATCCAAACCACTGCACAAAAAGAGAGCCCTTCGGTGAAAGGATGAGAATATTGCTATTGACAGGGGTGGGGAGAAAATCTGCCCATTTTCTTGATATATAATTATCAAGAATAGTCAAGTTGCCATGGATAAAGCCAGAAGAGATCCAAGCCTCCCTTTGGTTCCTGATAGAAGTCCTAATGTAACATTTCCCTGGATTCTGGCACTGGAGTGGCAGCATCCAGGCAGCTTCCACTTCCTTCAACCTTGCAGGGGTAGGTTTTGGTTCTGGACTAGAGAAACATGGAGTGTTTGCTCTATAGCTGGCTGACCCAAACATCCCAAAGTCAAATATCCCTTCAGTTGAGGAAGGCTGAATGCAAACTAAATCAGCTGAGTTTCTCCCACGCCAGAAACCCTTTGACTAAGCAGTTAGGACAGG
Organism: Ceyx melanurus; assembly: GCA_024611195.1. Taxonomy (NCBI): domain Eukaryota; kingdom Metazoa; phylum Chordata; class Aves; order Coraciiformes; family Alcedinidae; genus Ceyx; species Ceyx melanurus. Next base: position 80,783 of record JANHGL010010816.1, on the reverse strand, counting down.
TCTTACAGCAAGAGAACTGCCTTTTATTGTGGTTTGAATATTATTTTAGATTTTAAACTGATAATTCTCCAACTTACTTTAAAAATAAAGTGCCCTGCCTCACTTAATCATGTCTCTAAACGTACTTGGCACAGGTCTGCAGTGCCCTGTGTTGTTCCCAGAGGAAAAACCAGTGGTTCCAGCTCCTCAAGCTCGTTCACCAGGCATCCCCAGGGGCTGTACAGCTAGCAGAGCTGTCTCTTGGGGTACCTTTTGGCTAATAGCTCTGCTTTGATAAGCCCCAGCTGTGACATTCGCTTTTTAGGGGCCCTGGCAGCTAAATTTGGGGTAGATTTGATGTTACGTGATGAACAGGTTCAACTGGCTTTCAACAAGACAGCCAGGACACAAAGGTGGACTGAGGCCAAATCCCCCTTAGTGAGCTGAGTGTGGTAATCCCCAATATCTTGATAAACCCAGTATATTTATTCTTCTATTTTAAATTAACCTGTCCTGTCTTGCAAATTTATTTTTTGTTTGTCCATGTGCCTCTGTATCTTTCTCCATTGTTTTTTGTTTCCAATAAAAGACCTATTAATGCTCTTTTCATTGTTTATGGCATTCCTGACGCTGCTTTACTGACTCATATTTTACCATAAACTATAACTTCTCTATTTTTCTGTTCGTGCTGTATTTTCCCCCCAAACTCAATTCCTTCTGAGAACAACATGTTCCCCTGAAATCCTTTAAATGATGCAACAAATAATTTTTTGGAGATCATTTGACCCAGACGCAACATCTTATCTGTTGCCATTAAATACTTGTTTGGCTTTGACATGATAAATCACCAGTTTGTGTTAAACAGACTTGGGTTTAAGTTGGGATTCAGCTCCCCCAGCAAAGTCAGGGACACATTCAACTCTTTTCAACTAGTCTCTTCAACTGTTTTCTTATACTATTTAAGATTATAATGATAAATGCCTTTTCTCCCTTTGCTATTCCAAAGCACTAAGATCTTGGCCATATGTCTTTCCTCTGTATGCTTGATTTTATTGGGTAACATTGAGAGGAACATGACCTTGGATGAGATTGTTGTGAAAAAAAAACAAAACCAACCTTCCCCAACACCCCACAGAAGAAAACCCTTATGGTTTTATTGTTCTATCAAAGATTTACTGTCAAATTCCATTGTAGCAATTCCAAATACTATGATGAAAAAGTGGATGTGGGCTCAGAAAAATGTCCCATTGTTATTTTGAGTCAATTGCTAACTCAAAAAGTTATCTGATAAGAATACCAAGAGGACTTCATGAAGGAATGGTATTGGAATCTCATGGATTAAAACTAGAGATGGATCGATTCAGATTAGACTTGAGGAAGAACTTCTTCACCATGAGGGTGGTGAGACACTGAAACAGGTTTCCCAGAGAGGTGTTAAAAGCCCCATCCTTGGAAATTTTGAAGACCAAGCTGGATGGGGCTCTGAGCAACCTGCTCTAGTGGGAGGTGTCCCTGCCATTGGTAGGGGGTGGGAACTGGATGATCTTTAAGGTCCCTTCCAACCCTGACAATTCTATGATTCTATGACTGAGAAAAGGTGAATTAATCAATGAATAACCAATGCACCTACAAGGAATATTATTCTACTGCTCTTTCCTGACCGACCAGTGTTTTAGCAGGTTCAGTATGGTAGGGTGAGATTCATTCACTCCAGCTTCACCCACCTGCAACACAAATGACTCACATAACCTCTTCAGACCTCTTAGAATTAGATGTGCTAATTTATCTTAATCGTTTATAAAAGGAGTTCAAACAGGTAGCTCACATGTGGCAGAGGGTGTGAACTAGGTGATCTTTATAGGTTACTTCCAACCGAAACCTTTTTGTGATTCTATGATATGAATTTCTGCTCTGTAGAGTTTTACATGAGGCCAGATGAAACCCATCCAGACAGGTTTTTCTGGTTTATGCTTGGTATTTCACTCTTTACATTGAAAAAATGGAGGAGAAAACTTCAGCAGGCTACAGAACATTACAAATAAATGTTTGCAGCATCAAAAACAACAGACATGTTTTAGAGGCAAACCCACTTCAGCAGCAAATTGATAATATTATGAATTACTCTGATTCAATCCCATTTAAAGAGTCATGATAACATATAATCATAGTACTTCAGTTTTATTCCTTAGAGTTTTAGGAAATAAAGACAAATTGCCTAAATAAACAGAGGAACTATTCACCTTAGCTCCAGATGAAACTGTTGTGTCAAAACAAAGTTCCTCACCGAAGACACATTTTTCTGTTGATTTTAATGGCACCACAGTTTAAACAAAAAGTCTAATCTATCATACATCATTAGTTTGATGCAATAGAAGGATATTTTGAGGTCTGTATCCAAAGTAGGCTGTAGACAATAAAAATTTAGAGGTATTGCTTTTATACATCTGTCTCCTCCAGAGTAGCATACAGGTCTAGACTGGTGTCCAAGCCAGCATACACTACCACAGATCCATAGAAGGAATACTCAAGTTTACAGACTGAAGCTAACTACTTCTGGCATCAACTATAAGTACCCCTTCATGTCCATCCATTAGACATCTACAGCTCTAAGCCCTCTCTCTATGGGACACCCTCTGCTTCTTTGTACGAAAACATTCCTACTCATGGCAAAGGGGAGGAAGAAGAAGAAGACGTAATTCTCTCTGTGTCTTGCCCTTATAGTCCCATTTTTTTTTCCACAGTGATAATCCAAGAGTCCATCTGCTGTCCCATGATCTGAGTGATTCAGGCTCAGCTCCCAGGATTTCAAAGGATTAGACATGCACAGAAAAAAAACAACAACAAAACAAAACAACCACCAGTCTGAGGAGGAGGAGGAACCAGAAGCCAGTGTTTCTCCTTCCAGTGAGTATGGCTGGCTTACAGAGTCATGCTTTTTCTGTGATCCAACAAAGTTTGAATTCTCCTGGCACAGTTTCTGAGCAGAGGGAAGGGTAAGTGCCAAAACTGTCTGGTAGCTAGATGACTTTCCTGAGAGACACACACATTTTTGAAAGCACTGCTTGGCCTAATGATCCGAGTGCTAGGGAAAGGGTGGGAGACAGGGCAGAAACTTTACCCCTGAATGTATTTTTCATGGGCAAAGGTCTCTGCTCAAGAAAAGTTTTCAATACATTTGTCATCGACAGTTGTATGGCTCTGTCAAGATAGGAGCAGTGCTCTGAGACTGTCATGGCCACTTGAGGGATCTTAAAGTAGAAGAGTATGTGGTTTTCTCTTAAGAGAAGTTGTCTGAAGGTGTTTAAAGTTGCTTCTAAAGATGAAAATGGAGGCCCAGCAGGACTGGTGAAAACAGCTAGACCCCAGAACACAGCACTGAGGACACTGGCATGCTGGGGAAAACCTCAGCAGATCCTTACAGGCATTGTTAGGTATATTCATACCCCTAATAAATATGGTCCCTGATACCATTTATTTTCTGTCAGGGGACTGCCTGAGGCAGCAGGTCTCTGGGACCTGGGACCACAGGGAATCCCCTGAGGTGGCAAGGTAGGGCCTAGAAGCCAGGGCCTGTCCCACCACCCTAGCCAGGGGCAGGACAGCTGAGAGCCACTGGGGCAACTCCATCCCTGGGCATCAGACACCTCCCTGGGCATGGGCTGAGTCCAGGCCACAGTATGGGCTTGTGGGTGGACCCAGCTTGATGAGGCCCCATGTCCAAGCAAATCGGGGCTGTGGGGAGCTGGAGACTGGCCCTGCTGCAGCATTGCTGGGCTGGGGGTTGATGGCCCCAGAGGACTATCATGGAGTCCTAAACCATGGGTGTGTAGAGCAGAGACAGGGCTGCCAGTGCCTCAGGCCCCCAACACTTTCAAACACTGTTCAGCCCAAAGGCACATATGCTTTATATTGCTTCTGCTGTCTCACCAGCTGCTGGGGAGGCCACTGCTCATCTTAGCCACTCTGAGTAAAGTTTCACCCACCTGACTTCTATGCATATCTTACCTCCAGAGGGGCTTGGATTTCACCCTCGGTGCATATTTGCAAAACATGTGCCACTAAATCCAACTGTCATATGCAATCTAAGCATCATTTGGGCCTGAGAGTGACCACCTCAGCTTCCAGGATGTTGATTTAAATGTCCCTGAAGGGAAACGTGGCTTTTCTATTTGGATGAAAGTTAGTCCATGTACTTCTCACAAATAACAAACACCTGACAGTATGTACATACCAAACTGAGTGTCAAAATGACCTGTGACACTCTCATTGAAAACACCCAGCCCCATAAGCAAAGCAGCCTGGGGGCATGTGGTTGCTTGGACCAGACAGTCACTGGAAGGTCCCTTGCAGCTGTTTACAGTGAGTCCAATGTGGACACACTCAGATTCTCAACATGACTAAAATGTTGTCTTCAGACAAAATAAACTCCTCAGAAACATAACAAAGATGTTTATTGCAAATAAAATTTCACATTCACATCATTAAATCTTCACAAGTATAAGGAGGTCATTTGTAAATTGTGAAGCATCCATGTGCTGCCATTTTCATCAGAACAGCTGCCTGGGACATGCGTATATTTATCAGAAGGTGCCAAGCCAAATATCCTTCTATCTACAAAGGTTTTGATTTGGCTGGTGACATTGTTCTGACACTTCCACGGTTTCATTTTCTCTGGATCTGGCAGTAGAGACTCATAGAAAACCCCAAACCAACAATCTGGAAAGCAAAGACATTTCTGGTATTACTTGGCAGTCCTGGAAATCCCAGGATACAACTGATACACAGTGGGAACATTTTGTTTGCAAATGTCTTGGATTTACAAGCAGGCTAAATCTGCTATGCAGAAGATCTTATCCAATGTAATTCTTAAAGAACATGACTCTAGAATACAGCCATTTTAATGAAATCAGTATGTACCACAGGTAAGTGCAGATATGATGGGAAACCTTCATTTGTTTCAAAGATGGATTGCCTGTGTTGCTGAGAAACCTGTAACTCAGGAAGGTTAAAATGCAGTTGTGAGCTGCAGTGGAACAGCAAATAGTGAGAAGTTCAAGGAATTTGGACAAAAATTCAATCTTTTATTTTCTAAGAAAGTTGGAGGAACTTTCTGAGTTCCTTGTGTATTCTAAGGGTTGTTTCTCTTTGAAATCTCTCTTCTGCTGTCACTGTCTTTAATGTAAACATGTGTAAAGGCATAGATGTGTATTTGTATACAGGCATACATCTATGCACATATCCCACTGTTCTGAGTGACAAACGATCATGCAGCAAATATTTTCTATTCAGCAGTAATAGATTTGGGATAGAAACACTGAATCCTCTGAAGAAGCTGTTGCTTGAAATATGAAATTCAGTCAGGTCACCTTCTGTAGTGGGAATTACTGAGTGAAATTCCACAGCATGTGACAGACAACTGGCAAGATCAGAAGATCAGAAAGCTTCCTTTTGGATTTAAAATTAACCAGTCTGTGAAGGTGTCTCACAAAAGCAGAAAGCATCCAATTAACACTTATGAAGCCATGAACACCAGGATGCTGCATTTATTTAAGGAAGAGACAGCTGAGAGCACACAGAATGGAGGGCACAGCTAAGACAAGTGGATGGATTCACAGCTGGAATAAGATGACAGGGCTTCCCTGACATACCATGCCCACATTTTACTTGCACTGAAGTGAAAATGAGCCCTTCTTCACCATATCATTTCCACTAATAGGGTGAGCTGAAACCATTAACATCCCACAAGTGGTATAATGGAGTAGGCAGAGGGGTGAATGTTAGGGAAGAGCATTTTCTTTGTCCACTTCTTTTTCATCTGGGGTTTTCCAAAGCAGAGAGATGGATAAGCATGTGACTTTTGATTTACAATTACTTAAGAAGTCAAAATATGTTAATATCTTTGGAAAGGCTAAATGTTTATAAAGTGTAAATTGCCAGCTGACAATTTGTACCATCTGAGGCTCTTATTGTTTATTCGTGTTGTTTTCTAATCTTTCTATGATCAGGAGAGGGAGCCGCCACAGAAAATGCCAACTGGAGAGCAGGGAAGAAAGGTGGCCAATGAACTAAAGGCTACAACTCATGTAACTGCAGTAACTAGAGCAAAGTGACTTATAACTTACCTTTGGGATACAGATGCAATTTTACACTTCTATTATATTTTAAAAGGCCTTTTAATATTGGTGTGTTTCGTTTATTTCCTCCCAAAGTCTACATATAGGTGAGACCTGACCCCCCACATACAGCCCTTAAATAACATGAAGCCTGTGCCAAGTAAGAAGTTAGTGGCCTGTCCTCCTCCAGTGCTGCAGCTGTGTAACTCTTCCCTGCTTACTATTATTTTCCTGGAAATGTATTTTTGAGCTGGGGCTCTTGCCCACTCTTCTACCACGAGGAGCAATCCTCTGCCAATGATGCTGAGAAGTTTTTGCTTGGAATAACAGACTGAACTCTGCACAACAATCTTCGTCATTTCTGCTTTCCCCTCAAACATTCTCCTCCATTGGTGGGGGCAGGGGAGGATGGAAACCACAGAGGAATAGGGAAAAGAAAAAAAATGACCAAAGAAAGCAATATGATGAAATCCCCCATTTCTTTGTCATTTTTCCCCTAATCAAAGCCTATCATTCATCAAGTAGCTGACTGGATAACCTCACTGTTTTTCCTCCTCTCTTCAGAGAAAATTTTGCATGTTATTCTTCAGCATATGATGAAGCACTTAAAATAAAGAACTCACATACACTGCTTTTTTTTTACACACAGGAATCAGTGGAGCAGCACAGGTGTGCACTCAGGCACATGAATGCATTATCTTGATGGCTAAATTATGCCTCAGAATAATAATTTTGTACCATAATTTCTCTGTGATAAGAATATGCAGTTTAGGCACTATGTTTTCTTATGAGATGAATTTTCCTCAACTAAATGGTGGCAGAAGTAGAAAAGACCAGCTATTATGCCTCATGTCTTCCTGGGGCTGGGTGTCCATGCACCCCTTGCTGTCAAATAACTGCCTGGCCCCAGGACTGCCAAATCTTTGCAGAAAAAGTCCCATGTCATGCACTTCTACAGGCAGCAGGGTGGTCTGGTCCCCCTCGAAGTTCACAGCTTGACGGCCACATACTGTTTATATGAAATAACAGTAAGATTATAGTTAACGTGAGAGGTGGTTTTCCCTTGTCTATTAATTGAGCAATCCAGGTGTTTTAATCCTACTTCCAGAGTATTTCTAAAGTGGAACGTATTGATTTTCAGCTACTAATTATATTAATGGTGTGTACTGGTACCTCAATAACGGCGAGTCCAAAGGCAATGCCCATAATTATGAGCAGATGGTCTTTAAGGTATTTGCTAATCACCTCTCCACAAGGCTGAAAAATAAGACAAAATTATTAATTATAGGTAAGTACCATTATCCTAAGGTTATTAGGAATGTATCCTCTAAAATAGCTCCTCTCAAGCATTATGTCTTTCTCTGTTCATTAAAGAAAGGCTATTTGAATTTTCTCTGGCTTGTTGCTGACACAGGCAACACAGCTATACATACCTTGTGCTCTGAGAAAGGTATCTAGCCTTTGTCTTCCTAAATATGAAGATGAATTTAGTTGCTGACTATAAAAGGGTACAGTTTAAAACGAAGACAGATGTAGCTTCAATGCCTAATGTTTGCATGATTTTCAGTTGACAAGAGAAGAAGTATTTGTTCTTACTTTCACTTGATAATAATTCGTGGCTAGGAAAGAGCCGATGCAGCCATGACCAGATCTGAAAGAGAACTTCAGTTTCCCACTAATCTGATCTTTGGATTTGAAACTTCAAAGCTTATTATTAGAATCAGCCTCAACTAAAAATATTTGGATTTAAAAAAAAAAACCAAAACAGCTAAAAATTAATTTTGACAAATGTTTGTTGGTCTGGGGCTGGGAGGAAGAGAGTGATCATATCTGAAGTTCTATGCAGAGCTACTCTCCTTTTTAATAAATGCATACATCTGTTCTTATAATGATTACATCTTCTCCAGGCATTGACAATACTCCTTTTGCAAACTGTAGGGAAAGCCAAGTATGGCTTAAATCCATCAAAACTACAGTACTATTCCAACACTACAACTGCCTTCTCCCCAAATATAGTTATATTCCTTCACCATATTTCCTCCCTCACAATAACACATGGGTCTTCTCCTTCTAGTCCTTCTAATAAACTTCTCCTTTAAGCTGACTCAGAACTGCCCTGAATTTCAAATCTTTTTTCCCAGATTACAGGAGTTGAATGTCTTTACTAACATCTAACACCACCATGAAATCTGTGTGTTCATGTGAGTGATATCTTGCACCTGCAGTCATTTCACTGATGGCTTCTCATATGTCCTTTGAGGGTTTGCCTCAGGCCAAAAAGACATTAAAATGTGGCCAAAACAGCCTCTTTGTATACATCTTATTTCCAGATTGGGTTCTGGCATCCTTTACTTAACCAGAATGTTCCCTTGCTTTTAAATGCTATTTGCTTCTGTGGGACTACAGAGGGAGGAAATTAGCGCTCAGGCAGGACCTGGCTAAGAAGCTGTGCATTTAGAAAAGTATACAACCTGAATGGACATCTACTAAAATCTGATTTGTGTTAGGTGCAGATTGCCAAATTTTGTACCACCAGCATTCTAAACATTCTGTTATTTTGTTCTATTTTCCACCCACCCAGGGCTGGCCATACAGGAACATATCCGGGTGGGTTTTGAAAGTCTCTAGAGAAGGAGACTTTATTTTTTTTTTCTGTATTTTTGTCTACATGCATTGAGTCCAAATTTCCATATAAGGAGACAGATATATATTGAAATTAATTACTTGAGATTACTGCTGCCCACCTATCAATTTTTAAGTATGTTTCGTTACCTGTCACCAGACATTTTTGTGTTATTACTATAATAACTGCCACAAGCTTTTCAACAGGCTGCAGTTGTAGGAAATTACACTTTGAGTAGGCTGCCCTGAAACCTGCAACATGTAAAGATCCAGCAGATCCTGCAAAATGAGTGTGGAGTTTTTTTACTAAAGAACTACAAACCCCAATGGTCTTGAATTTAATGTGTTCCTTTTTCAATATCCCTTGGACCTTGGAAAGCTTCTGAGTCAGCATGTCTACCACCAGAATGCACCTGGTTCAGAACATAACCTTCTGAGGGAGGAATAGAGCCAAAGGGTAGCTGTCATGCTGCTCTGACCCAGAGCCATACCCTGACCTCAAAGCCATAGTGGTTTTCTCCTACAGTAACCACACAGACTGCTGAGGCTGAAATAGAGGCATCCCATGTGTGGGATGGCAGAACTTTGCCATTTTGGAAATGAACTGCTGCCTATGCCAGTTACCAAAACCAACCTTGGGTTAAAGCCACTTTTTGGGAAGAAGAGGGGAACATTTCAATTTTCTTACCGTTTTATAAACATATCTGTCTTTGTAATAGATGCAGAGTTCTTCTGATGAGTTCTCTATGTCACACCGACAGATTGTTTTACCAAAATTATTGAAATTATTTCCCCAGTCTGCAGGTCCATTCAGCAAACCACAACACTGGTTCTGTAAGAAAGAAGGAAATGGGGAGATAAGGGGTAATGTGGTGATTTGCAGAGGTGAGGGAGCAGAGGAACAACAAAGGAGAACTTCCCTTTCATCTTTTCCCATGTGGAAGTTGTCCCAAACTGGTATGTCTCAAACACCCTTTACATTTTCATACTAGTTATAAGAATGTAAGCACACAAGTATAAAAAAAATAAAAAAATAAAAAAGGAAAAAAGACCTCAGTTGCAGTGCTCAAAAAACATTAACATACTGTAAAGCTAGTAACTGGCAGTGCCAGAATTGAACTGGAACATGGAACAATGCTGAGTATTTCACATCTTGAAAAGCCAGGCTGCAAATGTAAAACCCAGGCACATAACACTGAAGTCTAGAAAAATAACCACCTTGAATGATGTTTAGCTTTTTAAATATAGAAATGGACTGAGGAGGCCAGGGCTTCATATGGGGTTTGTGAAACCTAAGCCAGGTGCAGTTTCACTTCATGTTCCACTTTATTCAAGCCACTAAAGCTCAGGGGTGCAGACTTGGGTTTGAGGTCCTCCCTCTTTTAAAAAGCAGCTGGAAATGTTCACATAATTTTGTATAAAAGCAAAGGCCATGGGACATAATAAAGCAATCCTGGTCTATTTAAAAATTAATACAGTAATTATGGGATTTTTCATTTTGCTCACCCTTCAATCACCTCTCCAGGGAGCTGCTTATTATATCAGAAGAAATAAGCTAGCTCAGAAGCCAAGGACAGGGCTGGAGGTGGAATGGGGAAGAAGTGGAAGTAATAGAAGCCACCCAAATATTGTTTCTTGCTTCCCTCTTTCACATCAGCATCCTTTAAATATATAGGAATTCATTATGCCTGTCCATCAAAGTCATCACCCACTAGGGACTAACCCCAAAATTACAGCAGGCACTCTGTCAATTTATAGGCAAAGACACTAATTCAAGGGGCAGGGGTCTACATCATTAATGGTATCAGTGATATTCACAGGTATTTTCTGTGCAATACCCAGGAGCAAGCTGGCACAAACTGTCCACCTTCTGGGGTGCTGCAAGAGGGGGAACCCAGGATAGGTATAATCACAGTGAAAACAAACCTACCTTTTATCATATTTTCTACCTCCTCCTTACACGATAAAGCATGGCATTGAGTGACCTGCATATTTGAAATTAAATCACTCCTGAAGTTTTCCTTACCCCTGGACAATCTTGCCCTAATTGTACTGGATAGTTCTTAACTGGATACAGTAAGGGAGCAATGTCCCTTCTGAAGACAAAGCTGTAACAGAAGAGCAGGCAGCCTTCTCATGAAAGAGCTTGGCTGTCAGTCTCACATCTTGTGTGCCCTTGCTTCATTGCTCTTATAAACACCATGCTACTAAGAAATGATCACAGAAAGTCCATGTCATATCAAGAGAGCAGGAGCCCCTTGTGTAGTGTTTTCAGTTGCTTTCAAGTCAGACCCTTCCTCATACTGAAATTCAAATCTATTCCAGAATAGCCATAAATGAAGCACTGAAAAATGCTAAAGATGGAACAGATAGCAACACCTCTGCCCTTTGTCACATTTGAATTACCATTTGCTCAAACTTCTGGAACTTCTCTTGAAATGCTTTGGATTCTTCTGTAGAGCTTTTCAATGAAGCCACACTCTCCTGGAGAGTCTTGTTAAGGGATGTTTCAATCTGCAAGTCCAAATATAGTATTAGTTTGTAGGGCAGAAAGAAAACTCTGGGAAAACATCAAAGAAAATGCAGAATAATAGTGTACCTGAGATCTGTACACTGCTCCTAAAATACCTCCCGTGACCTGAAGGATCAGGATCAGAAGCAGACCGATAAAAAACTAGGAAGAAAACAAAAGAGGGATAAAACTATAGTACTTTTGACCAAGATGATGTAATTTCTTCTAAGCAAATGTTAAGCTTTCATGTGCTTAAATAACCATGTGGGTAGAATGAACTAAGTTCCAGTCAGAGCTGCTCTGGTTATTCCTTCTTTGGCAATAAGGGGGTGCTCGAGACAGTGTGCTCAGCTAGTGATCAGAACAAGGTGCACACCAGGGCAGGGGTATGATGGGCACTGTGCAGGTGAGAGGTGTTGGGCATGGTCTCTGGACCCTGTCTTCTTGTTGATGAGACCATTCATCATTTTTTTCAGCTCTAGAATTCAGAAGCAGCCCAAACACAGGGTAAGCAATGAAAGCTTAGTGAAACATTTCATTAAATAGAACAGACACAGCCCCCACCCTCATTTGGTGCTACTTGCAAGGAGTTTATCCATCAAATGAAGCTGTTAAAGGTAGACAAATGTTTTTCTTTCCTACCAACATCAGCATGCACTTGCTTTCCTTTATGGCACCACAGCACCCCAGAAAACCAAGGACCATAATGATGGAGCCCACGGCTATCAGTAGGTCAACCCCTGCAAACAGGCTGCTGTTTATCTCCAACTCCTGAAAAGAGAGGGTAAAAAGACTTTCAGTTCCAAGAAGCTCCTCCTAAAAAATCTGTATCCCTCCAAAACAAGATAATTACTTCATAACTACTAAATACATTGACTGACAACTGGAAAAAATCTGATCCATGAATAAACAAAACTCTAATGCCCCCTTCTTAAATATTTTGTTGGGAAGCTCAATAGAACCCAACTTTCCACAGCCTTTGTCTCTGCACAAGATGAAAGACAACTTTGCAGAGTAAATTAAGATCTCTTGTCTTTAAAGTGGCTTTCATTTAGTTTTTCAGTTGATGAATCGTTGCTTTTTACTGGAAGTAGCAAAATCTATTATCTAAAAATCTCTCCTACATTAACCAAATGTTAAAGAAACAAAACCTCTGTTTGTCATTAGAAGACTCTGTGGCTCTTCCTGAGAGAAAACTTCTCAAAGCAGTGCTGGATATAATGGAGAAATAGTTAGAAATATTTTCCAAAACAGCTTTCTATTTCTTTCTTTTTTTTTTTTCTGTTTTTATTTTTTTTAAGCATGATGTCTAATATTATCCTCAAGACAACAACTGTATTTTGATGTGTGGGACATTCGACTAAACAATTCATATACCTCAATATTATTAAATATCAAATTATTCAGTCCCCACAGGACTGACTAAGACCAAAGACCAAAACAGAGAAAAATGTTCAAAGAATATTTTCCAGTGTGGCTGGTGCCAAAATTAGCAAAAATGTCTGGAAGTTGTCACATTTATCTTCTGATGGAAATTACAAAGGTATATAGACAAGTATAATTTGAAGAATGTGTTGTTCTTTCTACTTCCAAGTTGGACTGAACATCCTGTTATTTATTCTTAGAAAGCTCTATTCATCTACAGCCAAATCCTTATGGTCTGTTCAATTATTACTCAGGCGAAACATACATTGGCTTTGAATGGGAACTTTGCCTGCCTAGAGGCAAAAATGTGAGAAAATGCTTTCAATTTTGGTCTCTAATCTTAATTCACAGTTTTTGGGGAGTGCTAAGTGTCACTTCGGGAAACTGGTTTGGGACACACTTAAGGAAGCTTTTCTGACAGTAAATCTTTCAAAGACTAAGATTATGGTTTTCCAAGCTCCACTGTAGATGTAGCATCTGAGCCATCACACTAGAGATGGTTAATTAGCAAGTATGGCAATTTTAGCTTCTTGTTATATGGTGATAGAGGAGGGAAAGTTGTCATCCTTCCTCTTCCACAGCAGAGAATGACAGAGCTCTCACCATGACCTAATTTACCCCATGGCACAGTGTCATCATGAACTGAGCTCCGTTGCATCCATCCTCAGCCAGACATGAGACATCTGGGACTGGCTAACGCCCACAGTGTCGTCAGCAAATTGGCAGGAAATATATAAAGCTCTCTCTTATCTTCACCATCTTTTTATTTCCAGATGGGAAAATACTGACAAAAATTATTGTTCTTAACTGATGGACTGTGGTAGAGCAGCAGAGGAGTGTTCTGAGGATTTGCAACTTAATCTATACTAAGGACTTAACCCAAAAGCTGAAAGAAAATGCTTCCATGTCACACCTGGCCATTTTTTCTCTTCCCTGGCCAGAAAGTCTTTTTGGAAAATGGAGGTATGAAAATGAAATTTTCAATTTCATTTACATTGCTATGCCCCAAACTCACAAGAAGAAATATACTGTTTAAAACTTAGAGTCAGATTGTTCCTCCTGTTAGTGTAGCAAAGCACCAACATACAAAGACTGCACAGGATTTAAGAGAAGTATTTGCAAACTGTGAAATCAGCTTCTGTCAAAGGTGGCAGGAAAAAGGCTATGAGTCAGAGGCCAGTGTACACTGGAAGCACACTTGGCAAAAGGTTGGCAGGGCCCACAGGGCCAAAGGGCCTTTGGATCAACAGGACAAACTTCTGCTGCATTTCTGCAAGATCAAGGGCTCCTCAAAGTTGTATTTTCCCTAGCTTTGCAGAAAGGGACTGAAAAAAGTCTGAAGTAATTTAATAACTCAGATAAAATCCAGAAGGAGATTTTCTTCTTCCTTCCTTCTAGAAGAACTTTCTGCTCCACTCCACGAGAAGTGTTAGGACATTTTATTGTCAAGTAAAGATTTTGGGGTCTCTAAAACTCTTCCTATATAAATATGGGGAAAAAATATAAGGTGTTTCTAAGGAGCCACTGATAATAGAAGGGAAAAACCCTTGTTCCCTTTCAAAGTTGCAGTTACAGGGGAAACAACAGCTGTATTGTTGAAGATAATGAGAAAGGTAAAAATGTTTCCTACAACATATGGAAGTAACCTTAGGAATATGTATGACTATGCTGTTCTAATAGGGAAAGATATTGAAAGGTCTAGGAGCCATATGACTCCTCCTTATTCTATCTAACACTGAAATCAATAACAAAACCATCGTTGGTTTTCATTTGAGGAGAGAGAGTCACATGTCTTCCCACAGAAATCAGTGTGCATCCTCAAGAACCTCTGTTAATAACACTAGAAACCCCTTCTCATAGTCATGGTTTTGCTTACATCAATCACTTTCTCTGACAGCCTGCACCATATAATTTAAACATCATAAAATGCATTAATCTTACCCACACAAACCATCTCAACAAAAAAAAGCAACAAATCTGTAGAAATGAAGATGGGAAATTACAGTGCATACAGCAGCTCCCACTTTTACATGGTTCTGGTATGACTTCCTGCATTTACCTGCTGAACATCTTTGCTTACACGTATCCATATAGACACTCCCATAATAATGGAACCACACACCTGAAGGAGAAAATAAAGAATATTTAGAAAGATCAGCAATTTTAGATTATTGTTCAGCATCCAAATTGCACCAGATGCTGGCCAAAATTCTGAAATCATTTGTTTGGCATAGTGAATGAAACATGAATTGCTGGATATAGAATATAGATTCATATCCAGGAAACTTCATAAGAGTAGTTAAATCTTGAGTTATGTATCAAATCCCTGATGTTTCTACCTCAGAGCACTCTGCATTTCCTTGATGATTTATACATGTGGTTGGGAAGCACAGAGAAATTCTGTCGGATGAGAAAGAGGAATATAAATTGCAGTTGTATGTATATAACATGGCTGTAAAGAAGATTGTTTCTTGTATAATGGAAACACATGAGATTTAATAAGGGATGTTTGCATAAATGTTGTTTCTAGAATTACTCAGGACTCGTATCTAGAGACATATTCTCTACAGTAAAACTAACAGGAAAAGTTCTGAGTAAAGTCTTTCTCCTCTTTCTGTTGAGAGAGTATCTGGTGACCTCCAATCCTTAGAACATTCCTCCTATAAAATGTCTGTAGTTTTAATTTCTGTACATTTTTACAGAATGGAACCATAGTCAGTGGTGCACATGTGAAAGGTAGATGAGGGTGACTCAGTTGAAGATGTTGAAGGCATGGCAGATGAATCCCAGGTCCAGACACATTCCCTAATCACTAGTTGTGCTCCTGTTTCGTTGATCATTGAGGTACCATTCCACTATGGGCCAGGAACTCTTTTCCTAACCTTGCCCATGATTATTGTTACACAAAATTTAGATATTAGGTGTTGGAGACAGCTAATCAGGTGTAAGGATTGTGCCTACTGACATGACTGGTAGGAAACACCAGTGAGCACCACAGACTAGTCAGATATAGAATTATCTTCCTGTATGTCATTAATACCTGTGTCATAAATTGCCTTGAAATGTTGTTAGGAGCTTCCCATGAAGCCTAGGACTATTCCAAACCTTTTAAAATTAAAAGAACTATATTTATATGTTTTAGATAGTTTTTCTTAAAAAATACTTTCCTCTCAAAAGGTTTCATGTGATATTCAGCATCAAAGAGCATAACGACTTTAGCAGATTATTTAATATGGAACAGAGCCAGCTCTCAGACATGAGTACCACACATTTTCCTGCTAGAAGGAAAGCTCCTATAAGTACATTTTAAACATGAAAAGGAAAGTTGTACAATTGATGACAGCTATATTGTGTTATCAAATTTAACTAGAACTCCCCACTGAACCCTTCTGAATCCCACTGAATCTGCCTAGAAACTGATGATATCATATGACTCTCTATTTGGGTCTTGTTCAGCAGCACTGTGTGAGCCATGTGGCTATGCACCAGACAACATGGGCTTGATAATGTGAAAATTTCCACTGAAGCCACTATTGCTACAAATCCAGACAGAATTTGGCCCACTGCCTTATTTGTTACATAGGACCTCCCATAAAAATACAGCACAGTAGTAGAATATAGCTGAAAGTAGAGGAACTTGCCAATCAGATGGGAATGCTACAATATTTAGTTCCTCCATTCAAAAAAGAAACATAATTTATAAATACAAAAACTTAATAAGGTGTACATACTGTAATAATAAAAATAGAGTTGATTTAGGCTGATAAAAAAATGCTTTGTTTCAGTAAAATCTTTATTTTTTTTTTCTGTTCATTTTCATAACAAGAACACAGTTCTTATCTAAGTAAGAACACAGAACAAGAAGTTTTGAAATAACAAATCAAAATGGTCTGTTCCCAAAGAGCTGATCATCTCAAGTTTGCTGGATTACTCCCACCTAACTATTAAATTTTCTTAAAATAGAGTTTCAACTAAAAAAATCTCAATTTCAGAAAAAAAACCCCCACCATTTTTAATGAACCAATGTTTTCCAATGGAATAACAAGAGCTTCCTTGTAAAGGTCCTCACTCATTTTCCCAAAGCTACATGACTATCACAGTGTTGCCTTGTCCACAAATCAGTGACCTTGTCACAGTGTCATCAACTGGCCAGGAACAGGTCTGTTGTTCCTCAGATTTAATTGGTCTTCCTAGAATCTTGTTGTGATGAAGAAATACAGCCTGGTTAAATCAGTGTCACCTCAGGTGAGCCTGCCAGGACTCTGGACCAGTATATCAAAACTCTGCAGTTCTCAGACATGGGAATACCAACCTGTGGGGAATTCCCTCCACTGGGGTACACTGTTTAAGGGTCTCAGGAGGAGCTTTCTACAAGGTTATCCTGTTTAGGAAGACATCTGACTGGAATACTTCCTTGAAATGCCTGAAATTAACAGTTCTAGGAAGGTCCTATAAAGAATGTGATCTGTGGCTTAGAACACCTGCTAAGCTTGTGTTGCTGCTTTCAGGGATCGAGATGTTCAGATGTGAGGTATTAGGAAGAGGCCACTTAGGTTGTAGATAGATCTGCAAGTCTGGCATCAACAAGCAGTCAAAGATTGCTCTGTCACTGATGAGGTTGTCTCAAACTGGATCAGATATCAAAAAATCTACATTTTTGCATGATGTGGAAGTAGCAGAGGCTGACAGAATGAGGGCAGCAGGTGAGACTGGATATCCTGCAAACTCTGAAGACGGGAAAGCAGAAAAATCTGACCTATCTTCAGGTTTAATGCAAAAACAAAACAGACTTAAATATTAACATATGGGCTATTAAAAGTGCCATATAGGCACCTAGCTCCAAAGTACACATCTTCAAAAGCTCATGCTCAGCTTGCTCTCACCAAACTGGGAGGAAAAACTCCATCAGCAAGCTATCCCATTTCAAAGTCCCCTAAGACAGAACACTCCCAGAGAGACTGCAAAGGGCTTAAAATGAAACGAGGTCAGGTAAATGTGCAGCCGTTGCTCTTATCCAGTGAAGGTTACTGGCACCTTCATCTCCCACTATCAGTGTAACGTTCTGCTTGCCAGCAACTGCCTTGTGCCCCAGGGAGAGCAGCTGTGGGAGCAGTGGCTGTAAAGATATTGCTGGTCCTTGTACTTTACTACAGGAATGTAATGGTTTCTAGGAATTAGAGACAGGAATGTGAATCAAAGAATCCAGCTTCATTGTCCTCCATAGGCCACGCTGATGTTTGCATCATGTCTGTCCTTCCTTTAAAATAGGCAAATAATGCTGCATTCCTGTCCTCCTCTGTCCCACCCATGCAGTCACCTGCACAGCCAATGTTCTCGGCAGCACGTGCTTCCCCAGAACAAGGCACAGCCTTTCCCACCTTTGGCTTAAAAGCTAGGCTTGGGGAAGTCTGTCCCACACTTGCTTGTTTCCTGAGCTTTCATGACCCACCCAGGATTGCATACTGTGTTCTTTTTTTTCCTAGGAAACCAATGCTATCCCTGGATGCTTAGGCATGGGGCATTATTCACATGTTAATTCCAGAAGTAGTTTGGAGCTTTTCTCATGCCAGTCTGTGTTTTAGCTTACAGTAAATAAAGAATGTGAACAGGAAAAAATTCCTGAGGAATTCAAGTCAGAAACTTATGGGTTCTTTTAAGTATCATTGCAGAAAAATTTCAACACAGATGTCAAATATCTTCAATCTGCCTTGTTGGAGATGGAGGAAGAGGAGGGAGGAGGCAGTTCAAACCATCACTAGCCTGTTAGGAATTTCTTTGTGAGGTCCACAAGCAATCAAAGAATTTTGCTAATTCTTCTCATTTTGGCTAGCCACAAATTTTCCAAGGCTACTGTTTGTGGTCCCTTTTGACTGGTATCACCTTTTCACTTAAAAAGAATCCCTTGAGGCAAAGCCCATAATGTGGCTTGTAGTTCCGCTTCTGGTTTCAGTGAACCTCTGGTGAACCTGACAAATCTGTCAGAAAAGCTGACAGTGAGGTTGAACCATGTGAGAAATGTTCTTTAACTCAAACCTTTCCAGAGCTTCCAGGACCTAAAATTCTTGCAAACCAGTTGAGATGTGATAAACAGATAAATACTGTTCAAACGACACTCGGAAACCTTCCTGCTGCTCTGTGCTCTATCTGGAGTGCCCACACCATTTCACAGATATTTACTGTCCACCATCAGAAACTAATTATGACACCAACATAAAGCAAAGAACCACAAAGAAGGATATGAAAACCACTTCTCAATTAGGAGGCTAAAAATACAAGTGGATTTTTAGTATCTTCTATTGTAACTATGTTTTTTGGGATTATGCCGTTGAGATGCAAGCAGCAGACAATAAAAGCAAGAAAACAATGCATTTTAACTGAACAGTCAGTTATCTTCTGACTGAAGTGAGTGATGTCCCCTGACATGAGGGGCATAGAGTCGTAGCTGTTCTGAATGCAGAGGGAAAGCTGTTTTGAAGGAAGGAGACAAAGGGAAATGCAAAAGTGAAACATATTCTCCCCTGTCTGATTTAGAATCATACTCTGGTTCCACTTATGCTCTATTTCCTTTACAATTCCTCCAACTACAGCATTCAGATAATGTCGAATACATTTCATGCATCACTAATAACAACTTAAACACTAACTTACCCAAAATAAGAAGTTGAAGATGAACATGGAGTACTTCATGCAGCCGCTTACACCCGCCATTTTCAACAAGCTGACAAAAAAACCAAACCCACAAGCACCAGAGCAGAAGCTTTCCTAGGAGTTTGACCTTGATATAAAAGTAGTTCCTGTGTCTTCAGAAAACCTCTTAAACCACATCAAATTTACCATGCTCTGCTACTGAATGCAAAAATTGTGAGCAAGGCATCGACGGGTATTTAAATAGTTCCTATAACACAGGTAAATATTAACCAGAGCACTGTGGTAAGAACTACCAGGTGTTATCACTGAGCCTCCAGACTCTCATTGTCTCTGTTCTTTTCTATGGTGCTATTAGTCTTGTCCTATGCCTCAAAAGTCAACAGAAAAAGCAGCAAAGCCGTAGTTTCAAGAGAAAGGGAAGTGAGCATAAAAAATATGTTGCAGATCTGCTTTTAAGATGTGAAAATGAATCAATTTCTTAATGCTTTTATGTTACTGGGATTACTCTTCCATTGCCCATGGCTCACTGCCAATATTCAGTTGGTTGTGTTCACCCTCCCACGCCAGACATTCAACCACCATATAGGTATGGGTGTGTGTCATCCCAGAAGAGGAGGGGTAAAGGATCTGCTGCCATTTTCTCCCTCTCACTGCCTACTTCAGGTCCTTTTCCTCTTCCTCACCACAACAGAGCCCTGGCAACCTGAGCACTATGGTGCACAAAAAGTCCTGCTGTGCAGGTTTCCAGAAGTGTTGTGAACCCCAGCACTGCAGTCACAGTTCTGACATCAGATGCAGGATACTGCTCAGCAACAGGAGCTAGGTTCATCCCAGAGGACGAGGCAATAAACTTCTTTCATTAGTTTTGTTTTATGTCTTGTTTGTTTTCTTTTGTACTCCTTAAACTAGGAATCCTGAGGGGAAAATAAAGGGATCATTGCTCTGTTTTTCCTATTAGTCTGTTTTCTGGAGAAGCTCCATGGATAAATCCTTGGAGGGGTGAGGGTCAGACACAGGTTCCCCCGAGTGCATCATAAAAAAAAAACCAAAAACAAAGCAGCTTTATTTTGCAGGTGAGTACAAAGGATTTAAATGTGTGACATTAAGGACATGCTGGACTGAGCTGATTTATGAAGCCCCCTTGTCCCAAGCCCATTTTTCACTCTTCACTGTCAGTTCTTATTCTTCAGTTCTGCTGTCTGCATTTGAAGAAAATGTGAATGTGTTACTATATAACACACCTGTAGATGGTGACAAAAAGATGCAACTTAGAGTCTGGCTTTTGTAGGATCCATGAAATTTACTCTACATTGATAACATCTTCTAGCTGCTCTCTGTGAAGCTTCTAATGAAGGTGTGATGTTGTAATCTATTCATTCACTTTCACTAATTATAATGAAACAGGCCCAGTCATTTCCATTTTTATGAGTGGCTCTCTCTCTATATATAGTCTCCTTTGACATTCAGGACTCTTTTCTGCAGTATTACTATTTTTTTTCTAACTCCAGGAGACTGGCTGCCTGACTAGCTTATTTTGCAATATCCACCATGACTCTGAGAATGTTCCTAAAAATAATTGCACTCATGAAATACAGATTTTGTAAGGATTGGGAGAAACAACTGTGTGGTATGGTTTAGATCGAAAGCACTCAGCAAATAAGTAAGTTGAGAAATATGGGTGTCTTTATGGAGAGATGCCATAGCCACAGTTGAATCATGAGAAAAATTTAAAGGGCCATATAAAATTGCACGAAAAGGGCCATGAAGGGTAATAAGAGAATCACAGATGACACAGGATTTGAGGAGATAAGTCTGCAATCGGCCCATGTAATTGCAGTAAACTGAGTTTATTATAAGTGAAGTGTGGAAACAGCATTTTGTACCAAAAGCTACACAGCTCTAAATTTTCATGCACAGTAGATACTCATCAAAGGAGGCTTTAGCTGTATCACTGTTGCCTGTGAGATGCTTAGCCCAGGGATTCAATCAGAGATGTCCAAGGGAAATTGTGTTAGGGCAGGAATAACATAGGAAGCAACTGTGAGCATTCACACATAGACCCTTTGGAAAAGGCCCATGGTGGGGACCTTTCACACACAAGAGACCAGCTCTCTCTTCATCTCCCCACATTCCTTCACAGCACTCTTGGCTTTTGAGCAGGTAGGGTACCAGCAATGACCCAGAGTGATTCCCAGGCTGGTTACAGTCCTGGGCTGGCAGAGGCATAGAGATCCACAGCATCTCTGGACACCTCCCCAGCCCCAATGCTTGGGAGGCATAAGATTAGCACAGTTGGGCTTCTCATTCAGTCCAGGAACTTTAAACTGAAGATAGATATGATTCAGAGCTTAAACCTCTTTTCATTCCAATTTTATACTTATGGTTGTGGACATTGAAGAAATTTGCCAGAACTTCAAGGATTTGTTTTGGGTTTTTTTGGGTTTTTTTTGTTGGTTTTTTTTTTAAATAAGCCTATTGAACACTAACCACAAGCAAGTCCTGAAGAATCTACCTGCTTTTTATATACTGACCTCTCTGAAAAAAAAAAGCAAAAATCTTTCCTAGGACCTGATAGCTGCTCCTTTTCTAAAATGGCAAATAGAAAATAATGTCAACATTAAATTCCTTTCCCAATGGGTTTCCAACGTGATAAATATGGCTGCTGAATAGAAACTCAGTATCTGAATTTACTATAATTCCTACAAGCTTTGTACCTATATTTAATGCTCTCCAAAGTAAAAATATGTCATCTAAGGTTAAAAGTAAACAAGCAGTTTCCATTAAGAGACAGATTCTCAGGTTAAATCTTCTGTATGAGTTGATGATTTCTTATTTCCTGGCAACACAGTGCTTTTTTTGTATGTCTTGGACAAGGGGAAAGCCACAGCTATGGCATAGATTACATTTACAGTTGTACCTACCAGTATGAAGGTCATGCAGATAATTACAGAGGACGTGACAGAATGACAGCAATGGCATGAGAAATTTTGCAGCTCTTTGGCTGCATGTGAAATTGCTTCCATTACCCTCCCACTAACTGTTTAGATGATCAGCTCTGCCCTGCCAATAACAAAATCCGTGTCACAAGCTGCTTAGAAACTCTTTGCAGCAAAGAAGTTGTAAAACCCCATTCTAATGGGGTTGAATGGGGTTGAAAAGTGTATTCTATTTCACTTTACTCCTTCAAGGTGAGGAGTATCAATGCATAACCTGGGTGCAGCACAGGGTGGGAGCCTCTGACACAGCACACACAGATACACACAGGAAAGCTGTGACAACACCCTGACTTTGCCCGCTGTGTCACACAAGAAACCAGAGGGAGAGGCCTATTCTGGAAGGAAAAAAAAATGTCAGTGCACTTGTCACTAACCTGAAGTAAAGCATGTCCCCCTTGACACTTCCCAAGTAGATGAAGCTGGTTTTATAAAGCTTTTATCTTCCTTCTCCTCCAAGCCTTTCCCTCACTTTGAGTCTTTTTCTTCTTTTTTTTCTTTTTTACAACCCCCATTTCCCCTTGTGAGGTGCCTCTCCATGGTCAGGCTGTGAGCAAAGCCCTCTATCAGATGATTCACTGTATAGCCAGTCATATGTTCATGTGTAAGCTTGAAAAACTGGTTTACCCTGGGTAGCAATGAGCTTTATGAACAGTGGGATGTGGGTTGTGGATAATAAAAGTTTGTTTGCCATTGGAATTTCAGCTCGGTGTGGTGATAAATGCACAACAGAGAATATGTGTAAGAACTATATTCAGCTTGGAGCTTGCAACTTCAAAATGATCAGTAGATCTTTGGATCTGCTGAATCAGTAGGGACAGGCTATGTAAGCTGTGCAGAGAAAGCTCTCAGGCTGTCACAGGATTTGTCCTTCAGCTGAACTCTTGCAACTTCACCTGTTGCCCTGAGGTCTCAGTACAAGTTTCTGCATTTCCTGACGAAACTTCTGTCTACACAGTAGTGCAAATCAGAAGAGCTTTTTCATGCTTTCATAATAAATTGCTCACCCATGATGTCAGGTGAAGCAAATGCTGTGTGCCATTAGCACTGACAGCATTTTGGCGCTCATCTAAAGGGGAATGCTGCCTAAAGAACATGCTTGCAGTCCAAACAGTAGGACAAACACCTTCAAACCAGTGGGAAATGGGAGCACCTGCTTTTGTCCTTGAAGGTATTTACAATACTGGGTGTGACTGAGATTGCAGTTGGTCTATTACACCTCATGGCTTGGGTTCAGCCTGAGCAAATAGATCTTACTGCAATACCCTCATAACTATGATGCATTGGCTGTAGAACTAAAGTACACTCTCTGGCTGAGTCAGCAAAATTATTTGGGGTAGCCGACTTATGAATGACAATATTATAGGTGGGTAACTTCTTGCAGACTTCCATACCTCACATGGCTTAAGTAACTGTGATTGAGTCCAAGGCTGATCCTGCAATTGACCACGTGAAAAAGGAATAAGAGTATTTTCAACCAGTACTGCTGGCTGAGTCAGCTGTCTGTGGTGCCTTCACAGCTTCTGCAGAGGAACAGGGACTTCTAGGGAGGGATTTAGCTTATCCTAAAATAGGCATGAAAACTGGCCATGTGCCCTTAAACTGCCTTTTTCTTACCACTGACCAAAAAGTGAGCACGGGAAACTGAACTCATATGAGATAGATCCAACCCAGGAGCCTCCTCAGCAGGACAGCATCTCCATTTCACAGCAGCCTCTTTCTGCTTCTACAGTGCTCTGAAGGAAGAACTGGTTTCTTTCCCTTTTAAGACTTCTGTACTCTATTAGAGTGATACAAAAAGTTCAAAATGAACCAAATAAAAAAACAAAATGAGGATGTGGGTGTAGTATTTAACAAGGTGGGCATGTCTATGCACTTTCTGCCATGATATGGCTTTGCCCTGACCCAATTCAAAGCTGGGTAGCTGCCTTAGCATAGTGTGCAGCCCAACCCAGCAAGCCCAGTCTCTCACTGCAGCTTAGCAGTGCACTGACCCCAGCACCACCCAATTTCCACCTCAGAGTGAGCTAGAATCCATTCAGAAACCGGTCTGGTGTGGTCCCTTGGTGCCAAATAGTGTTACTAACTTATCTCCTTTTTTCCTTTCCTTCCTGCCACACCCTGAACTGTTACAAAGATGAACAGAGTTATGTCTCAGAGCAGGATCTGGAGCCTCTTGGTTACCTGTGACTTAGATAAGTGGATTGGTCTCCTGTTAGCATCACACTGGGAACTGACTTCATGCCTGTAAGGGTTTTTACTTCCACTTTGTAAAATCATAGGTGTTTGTAGAAATTAACATCATAAACCCTTCTTTCGTGATGACTACATTCCTCTGGACTCCAAATAATAAAAATGCAGAGACTTCACATGAAAAATACAACACAAGACCTGGTGAGCAACCCAGCTCAGAAGAGGCTGACCATCAAAATAAACCTAGATGCCTCAGCCATGTCTATACACTCAGAAGCAGGCAAATCCTGCTGTGTCCTATGCCAGTCCCAGCTCCAGTTTGGGGAGTGGATAGGTGGGTTAACCTCTGGAGAAAGGCAGTGCAGATGTACAATACTCCTCATCCCAGAACAGGCACTTAGAGGGGTCTCCTGTGGCCCAGGTGAGTGTGTTGGTCAGGGGTGTGTCACACCCTCCCTCTGACTATACTTCTCACATTGGCACTGGGAATCTTGTCGCCGAGGGAGGGAGTTTAAATAGAGATACGTCTCTACAAAACGTTCCTATTCTGACAAAAGAGTTTCATCAGAAAATCCCCAGCAGCTCTGTGCTGAACTCCTCTCCCGGCATTCCATGGCCTGATGCCAACATCACTCATATGTTCCTGCTTTAGCAAGGTCTAGTGTCTCAAACACTCTCACTTCCCCTAAAGCAACAACTCTTCCACCAGAACACAAACCTCCTGCAGCAGGTCTGCCTGTGATCCGCTCTCCCTCCCAGAGGATGCAGCCTCCTCTTCCCATACACCACCAGTTTTCTTCTAAGCCTTTCATCTGAAAACTCTCTGAAATACACATTTTTAAGCTTTCGTTGATATTTGGCTCATATTAAAATAAAAGCAGTCCTTAAGTACAAATAAACTCACATACCTAATCCACATATTTCTCTTTTTACCTTCCCTGCCTCCCCAGACATTTTCATTTACTGCTGGTCTTCTTGGCTGTTTTACATCCTTCTTGCTCATTTATGTACTTCATGAACTAAGCTGTTCTCTTATGCCAGGGCTTATGTCAGGGATTTCCTATTTCCCAGTGCCTGGTCAGGATTCATTTAAACTACATGTCTCCGGGTTTAAAATATTTTGTTGGTTTCAAAATTAATTCATCATGGATTAACATGCTAATCAGTGTCAGTAAGGGGTTTGCTATCTAGCCTGTAAGTACACTGTGAAGCTGATCTTCATTAAAAACATGCTTGCTAAAGAACTCATACTGAATATGATTCTTGTAGGTCTGTATTACGTAGGCAAGGCTCAACATATGGCAGCTGTTGTGAACGTAAGAAGTGGCATTTTTGACCTTTGGCACTTTCAGAATATCTTGAAACTGTGTCACAAAGTCCAGATTGCTGTGAAGAAAGATATCATAAAAATATAAAGAAGAGTCAGAAAAGCTTCAGATGCAACTTTATAATATCACCTTCTTTTTCCAGCAGAGGGGAGCTGATCTAGGAGTGTTTCTCCTGGAAAAAGACATGCATATTTCATAGTCAGGTCTAAACACTGGGAACTTGATTCTGATTTTGTTTATGCCTGTGTAAATCAAAAGGAGGCTACAAGGCAAGCCACTGTCAGTACATATTAGAAATTATATCTCTAACCTTCCTTGTTGCCCTAATTTTTCCAAGGGAAAAAGAATAAACCTGCCAGAAAAATGTGTCACTTTCTCTCTGACTTCTCCCTGCTGCCCTCCAGCTGTGAGTGGGAAGTGTCCCAAATAAGATGAGGCCCAGACAGGTATACAGCTATTCTGTGCTCCAAAAATCAGATACTTACAGGTTAGAAAATGAGAACTATTTTATTCCACACTTGTTTTCTAGACAACAGTTTTGTAAGTATAAATATATTATTCCCTGCAAAGAAATCTTCATGTCTTATATGAAAACTCTACATAATATGGGCAGGCAGGCAATGTGGTCACCAGTTATGTTTAGAATTAGTACACGAGAAGTACATAACATCTGTCATGAAGTTTTGCTCCAAAAATGTAGAGCTGATATTTATTTTGACAAGTGTATTTCTTCTATTTCAGGATAATATGACACTCAATCCCCACTTTCACTGAGGCATACCTTGGTTTGGCAAAGTAAGTAAACACATAAAAAAATTAAAAAACAAATATAAGTAAGCAAGCTTTAGCTTTCAACATCATTAATTCCTTAAGTCTCATTTGGGGTAAAACATCCATGCTCTGAAAGTTGAATTGGAGCTTCTTTATTTTCCTATGGTTGCTGTGGACAAAGTGATGCTATCCAAATAACACTACACAGCAAGTGAGCTGCAGGCTTCACAACCCCCTGAAACTCAGAGTTCCTCTGGGACTATTCTACCAGATGTGTATAGTCTTTTCACAGTCCAGAGAGGAGTTTCCATCAACCCTCATCTGCTCACTGACCTTCACAATCCTGCTGACATTAAACTTTGCTGCTCTGCAGCGCTTTGTGGACACTGGGGTCTTTTCTGATTCAGATAGTTGTATTGCTTTTTCAGTTTAATCCCCTCACACACCAGCCTTTCATTTCTGCCCCTGAGTGCTGTTTTTTACAAAGCTTGAATATGAAAATTCTATCATTTGCAGCCTATAAACCTTTGCTGAAAAAACTCGTATTTTCATTCCTGCTCATCTTTGTCCCACAAGTGCTATTCGTTTATCCCCTCTATACATAAAAAGGCTCTTTTCTTTCCAAATATTTTTTTTTCTGTAGCTGAAAGGACAGGAAGAGAACTGAAGAGTATTACTGAAAACTTTATAGTAACTACCAAATAGCAGAGTTAGCAGCTTTACCTACTGGCGATGATCCAGATTTATAATGTGCACATGTGCAATTCACATTTGCACTAAAAACTAATTTCCTACTGAAGCCATTGAAGAAAGATACTGTAAAGAGCCCAATCCTCAGAAAATCTAAGAAGCCCATACTGAGGGACCATTGACCTCCCAATACTGTAATCAGAGCTGAGAGTGCTGAGCAGCTTTCAGAGGAATCTCAGTACCATCCAGCACTAAGCTCCAAATGTTAACCACTACTGTAAAAATAGTTCCCATTTTTTTCAACCTTCACAAGTTTTCTGGGATTACCTCCCTCTGAACAGGCAAGTTCCTGCAGCTACAACTCTTGGTTGTTGCAGAAAGATGATTCTCCTGGATGCTGCAAGAAGTGTCCAAACGAAGTGAACAGAGCTGGGGCTTTTGTATCTGCAGAAGTTCTTAGAGACCAGCTCAGCCTTTTGGAGGCCATTGGATGTTCTTCCTTACTTGCTCTCTGATACTCTTGACTCATTCTGTGTCAACCAGTATTACACAAGAAGGGATGAGCTCCTGAAGATGAGCCTCTGACTGCCACCATCCATGGAGGATTTCAAAGCTCTGAGCAGTTTGTCTTAGAGAATTAATGCAACAATACAAAATTAAGTTAGTAGAATGCCTGTCTTATGCTCTCAGAGTTGCTATGAGAAATACGTGCCCCTGCAAAAGTACCTGGCAAAGCCAAAGCCAAATCTTAAGCAACTGTGTTTATATCCATGGCATAAATCAGAGGAGCTTACAGGGAGTGTGAACTAAAATCGATGTAAATGATGAAACTCTATTTTCAATATAAAATAGAATCTAAGTAATAGATAACATTTAAAACAGAAGTGAGAATGCCAAAAGGAAGAAGAATGAAAACTTCACAGCCAAAAATGAAATGGGATCCTTTTCATGTCATGCTTCTTTAGAGCACAATCACTGTAGTTCTTAACTGTTAAGATAATAAAAGACTCTTTTCCATTAAGTTTTAGGCTCCCCATCAGCATATGGCTTTAGGCTTTGTGTCTTCTCTGTGCTAAACCATTTACTATCTCAAAGTGAAGAATTTCTGCCTTTGTCATGTCCATAGATGAGATTAACATTTTATACACTTAATTAATCCTTGTGATGATTCATGTGCATGGGGGTCATACTCTAAGACAAGTCAGACCTCTAAAAATACTTGACCTCCAGATGGCTGTGCTGACTGCTCTAGCTAAGAGCAGGGTTTGGAAACACCATCTTTCTGTTCATAGCACTGTAGCACAGATATTCAAACTATTCTTGTAAAAGACATGCTTAACAGCATGCTGACTATACATAAAAAAGGTCATTTGGGCAAGGATTTTGATTAGCCTGAGATTTAGCTGAAAGTCTGGCACCATTGCACTTTGCTTATGAAAGAGCCTTTGGGGACTGAAAATAAGGTATAACCCCAGTGCTGCAGACAATAAGCTTGTTGTCAGAAGACATCCTACATAGGGAGAGCATGGGTGCACACTGCTGGTTGCATGGGACTACACTCCAGGGTGGCCAAGATCTGTGGAAGAGGTGCTAAGGAAATTCTACAACCAAATAGAGATGTGTCAAGAGAAGATTAACCTTTAATCTAATCACTATTTAGCTATGCTTGGGTTCAGCTCCAGACTTGATTTTTTTAAAGCTTCTAGTTCTCTAAGAGGAGTAAATTTTCTTCCCAGATCTGAGTGACTTCTCCTCCTGTCCTTTCTACCCATCACACAGAAATTGGGTCTCTCTTTGAGTCTGAGTACTGCTATTTTGATTTATCGGGCTTACCACTACAGTACTGCAAATATATTCTATAACAGCCACCCAGAACTCCCTGTCATGGGGACATTTCCAGATATTATAAATAAGATTCTTTTCACTTAATTGCATCCACTTAAAAGTTAAGCCTGTAATTTAAGTTAGCTTTCTATCCTGAATGAGATCCATCCCCGGTATATAAAACAGGTGAGATGGCTTATTTTTGGCAAGTAGCTATCTCTTTTTTTTTTAACTATGGAGAGAATTTAAAGGATTAGATGAGATTATGTGCCAGATTTAGGAAGCTAATATGAAAGGAAATAGATATTACCCTAAGAGCTTTCTATCTGCATAAGAAATTAAATGCTGTGCACTGCACACAGTGTACAATGAAACTAAGTCTGCTGGCTTTACTCAGAGATAAAATGTACAGCTATTTTCCAGCCTCTTGGATTACTTAGGAAATACTTAGTCATCCCAGGAAGTCTGTTAATCATACGCATAAAGGATCAGATTCTTACCTGGTGTAAATGGGAATAATTTCACTGATTTCAAAATTGGGCTCAATATCAGAAAGAATGTACCACAGGCCATTAACTCCTCCTGAGACTATTGAAAAGGAATTCATCAGCTCAGAATAGATGTAGGAAGTTTAATATCTTCCACAATGGTCTGTCTGATGTATTTCCTCATAACGCCTGTCAACGATGGCAAAAAAAAAAAAAGGGAAAAAAAATCACAAAGGTCAAAAGCTGTTCTCTCAAATCCCATCTGCATTGCAGTTTCAATAGATGTTGCTGTTAAAAGTGCTGGATTCTACGTTGCTTGAAGCGTTTAAATTAAATCTGAATAGCTTTCTGAAAAGATATGCTATAGATCAAAGAGTCATGGTGAGCCTGGAGCAAAAATGAGAGGGTTTCTAAGGGCTGTATTACATTAGAGTTCAGAATAGATGATCTTAATGCTCTCTCCTCACCTGAACACATGAATGCAGCCTCATTTAGCTAAACAGTGCCTCACTGCCATAGGTATGCTGACTGCATGATCTATAAAAATACATCTAATTTAAGACACTGGCCTTTGAACTCAGCGAGTCCTCCTGAGTCACATAAACCAGTCTCTTGTTATTGCAAACATCATATTATATCCTTTTTTATCAACATCCATTTTAGAAGTTTGTTTTCTTCACTTCCTCTACTCCCATTTCCATACTGGTTAGGAAAGCTCTTCTAATTTCCATTCTGAATTTGTACATGGCCAGTTTACATTTCTACAGTTTATTTCTGTCTTTTCTGACAACCCCATCTTTTAGCTCAAATAGCTATTTTCTCTCCGTGACACCTTCATGAACCCAAAGTCTGCTTTGCTAAAAAGATGCCACATTTTTCTCATTTCTCCCAGCAAGGTGCTTGCCATTCCCCTGCTGAACAGGTGCTGTTCTGTTTCAGGTCATCTTTCCTGAATAAGGGAGCCCCATGTAAGACATGGAGTTCCAGATGAGGTCTGAAAAATAGACATCCCTCTTTCTACAGGCAATTGTGCTGTCTGTCTTGGCTGTATCACCCTAGTAGTGCATATTTATCATGGTTAATAATATTCTCAAGTTCCTCTCCTCAGCTGTTTGTACCCAGTTAGTTTCTGGCTTATAACAAAAGTTTGCTTCTCATCCCTGTCCAAGCTAAATGTTTGACATGGTGTTTCACAGAAAAGCATCCCGCAGTCCTCAAGACATTGAGTTTTTCTGTCTATCTTGATCATTCATGTCTTGATCATCTCTCAGACCTTTGTGTCACTAGCATTTCCCATCAGTGCTCCTCTATTTTCCATGATGCAGTGAAAATGTAATAAATTAATAAATAAAATCCCAACTCTGTTCCTTTGATGTTCCTGCTCTGCTCCTCTCTAAGCTAACTTCCTATTATGCCAGCACCTTCCATTTCAACACTACCTGATGAAACCTCTAATTTAGGCATCTCCTTAGACACCGTAAAATGCTTTTGTTAAAAATCTGCAAATGCTGTGTTGTTTGTGAAGCTTTTTCTTTACTATATCTTTTAGATCCATCTCTATTCCCTCACCAGTTGACTCTACAGCCTATTGATATCTTCTTGGAGCTCTGATATACTTAATTCTTGTACATCTCTAATCAGATATACATGCTATATTGATGTGTTTTCCCTGACTAGCTCTACTGATTCCACAATTCTTTGGATTTGTTCTCCTAGCCATCATTGTCTTCTCCGAATAGTCCCTGCTTTTAGAGACAAAAATAAATTATTTTTTTTAAGAAAATGAAAAAACAAAGCTGTATAAAGTTAGCCTGTCACTACTTTCTATTTGCTTCTGCAATAATTTAATTTTGATTACTGGAATGTAACATCTGGCTGAGATCTCTCAGCATCAAACTAGGCTTTCATAACCAACTATTGTGTTTCCAGGCAATGTGTCTCCCAAATTATGACAACATATCAATACAGACATAAAATGTGTTTATGAGTCTACAACTGCTGTGGAGGATGTGAGATCATTGTGCTGAATGCTTCGACCACATTAGGTTTGTTTGGGCACCATTGCACATTTCACAAGAAAACTTTAAGGTAGTCAAAAAAAGCAAACGGAGTGTCCTCTGTGCACAGAAGAATCCCCTGCATCCACCAAACTGGTATAACTAGTCTGGCACCAGCTCTGGTTACAGAAAGCCTTTTGAGGCATGGCCAAGCAATAGTGACCCTGACTGCTGGAATACCACAACACTCAAAGCAGGCTGTTGCAACCCTGACACTTCTCCAAACCAAATGCTCCAGCATCAGGAGTGAAGAAGAAAACAGGAAAACAGAAACAGGGCAGAGATGGCAAAGAAAGTACATGGGAAATGATGGGAAGGAAGAATTCTGTGGGCTACTGTGGATTGTGTTACAGAGTAAACTATTAACAACAGAGATAAGAGACAGACAAACCAAAACCCACCTGAGCTTCTTCACAGTTGAAGCAATAAAATGCAGCTTTGGATACACATTCACACCCCTCCATTTGTGAGTCATCTAACCTCAGATTAAACAAAAGAAAGACTAGTTTGAAACTGCACCCAGCCTTTCTCCTCCTCTATTCTGTTAATAAATAATTCTCGTAGATAATAACTGGTATGTGGAGCTCATGCAATGATGGAGACTTCACTCACACCTACATTACACATTAGCTATAAACACACCTCAAAAGATGATAAGAATGTGTGTGTGTGATGATGTGTAACTGTTGGTGCCTGGTACATTACTGATTAAGCTCAAATGTGGTGTGTACGTTTGCTGGAGAAACAGGAAGGAGAAAGAACACTCCAGCAAACAACATTTTCTTCTAGTAAATGCTTTTTTTTTTCTTTCATTATGTGCCCAGCTTCTTTATTAAGGTGCAAATGATATTTTAGCAAGTTTTAGTAAGATAATATTGTCCCAGGAATTATAAACTAAACATAAATTTTTCATAATGCTTTAAGTCTTCCCCACCTTTTAATTCATTTCTTGGAGGTTTTTTGTCTGTTGATTATTTCTTACTCCTCAGTGTGTAAATAACATCTTTCTACTGCTGGCAGCTGTTTTTACGTTACTTCAGACTTTGGCCCCTAAAAGTCTCTTGCACCTGTGCTATTTTCAGAGCCCTGCTGAACCCCCCAGCAACCAGCTCTGTGCCCAGAACATTGCTTGGAAAGGTTCATTTCTCCCCAGGCTGCTTGAGCAGCCGGGAACAATAAACCCCACTTCTTGCTCAGGACTGCACAGAGACTCCTCCTAAACACACAAAAATAGCAAATAATTGATGAGGAAAATATTTTGATTCATAAGCAAACAAACAAAACTTACAGGTTTAGAATGCCCAAAAAGATTCAGTGGGGTATATTGTTTTCTATTAAAATCAATTACAGTACAACCACAGAAAACAAAACAAAACAAAACAACATAACAAACAACAAACCAACATTCTCTTTATTTTGAGATCTTAGACAAGAATTACTTAGCTTTTATTGTCTCCACTTTTATGACAAGATTATTATGCCAATGTTAATTAGATGTGCTTAACAACACACAAAAGTAACCCCAAGCAGGACTTTTACTAAACTAAACTTTATATAAAAGTTTAGGGCTGCAAAATTGCACAAACAAAGAGGATGTAAAAGTGACTCTGTAAAAGTGACAGCTATTCATAAAATATAGTACACAAGGTTGTTGGAAAGAGCTAAAGAAAAAGACCTTTGTATTCCAAAACAAATTTACAGAGTCAGAAATTAAAAAAGGAGGAGTGAAAGGTAAGAAAATGCAGAACAGACCATATTAATTATTTTGTTCAGGGACAAAAATGTAACAAAAGAAGGGAAATGAAAAGCAGCATTTTGCCAGGAAAGCCATCATATGAGATTTTAGATGCAGTTGTTCATAGAAATTGGCAGGAAAGGGACTTCTACATCCATAACACCAAGTCAGAGGTGAATGGAGCAACCACTGTTTTAACCTTATACTTCTGGGACAACATTTGTAAATAGAGACATGGGAGAGGCACATGCCAGGCCAAAATGAGATGAGGAAAAACATATGAGAAACTATAAATCAGCTTCTTAGGAAAAAGCAAAAATAGCTGAACTCCTTCCACCTCCTCAGGTAGTACTGTAGCTTAGACCCAAATAGCAGGATTATAAATTGGTAGCTACAACTGTTCTTGTTGTTTACAGGCCAGCAGTAAATGCCTCACAGAATATATGTGTAGTTTGTACCTGAAGTTTTCTCAAAAGCTGGAAACGTTACTTTCTACAAATGCAGCAGAATGCCAAGGCAAATCCTAGATGCTAGGAGATATCTGGCAGCATGGTAGATGGATATAACTGGAAGGAAATAAAGCCACATTTATCCATGCAAATATTCATACCCTACCTGTCAATGGCAGGGACTGATGTGCACTGAGGTGGGAGCAGGCATATCCAGAAAACTCCATGGCTAAACTAAATGCATCAGTTATAAAAGCAGAGTGAGATCCTCTTCAGAAAGGACATAGATCTCTCTCTCACATACACGCATACCCACACCTCTCTGTCCTCTTTGTGAGGTGGCCATTTAGTGGCCTTCCACCTTACTGAATATTATATTTCAGTCTGGAATTTTAGAAAAGATGGGCAAGGGAGTGTCCCCACAGTCTTTATCACAGCTGTTGGACGATCACCTTTACTTTGTATAGTTATGCTACAGTAGCCCAAGGACAAAATCCCTATCTAAAACCTAGGCATGAGACAGTATGCAGTGTCACTGTTAGCTGGGCAGAGCAAATTGAAGGCATGTCTGCAAACAAGGCTTGTCAGACAATCAACAGTCTTCTGAGACACACACTGTAAAGTTATATGGTCACAGGACACATATTGGTTAGGAGGAAGCAAGACACCTGAGCACCCAGGGGAGTGTGCAGCCATCTACTACCACTTTGAAGCAGATGGTTTCTTGTTTCCTTCTTTGTCTGCTGCCTTTGTTGTCTCTAAGGATGCAGGCTGTAGATTTCCTTGCAGAGATGTTGGGCACCCTGCCTCGTTGGAGTGGATAAAGCTCTTTCCTCAACAGGAAGGAGTACAATGAGCAGCACAAGGGCAAGGTGAAAAACCCTCAGGAAGAAAAAAAATGGTTTCTTACTTTTGTCAGCTATTCTCTATCTTCAGACACCAGATGGGCAGGCAGGGGTGCCCATAAGCACTTTAGAGCATGTTGTGAATAAGTTATATTCAGTTATTTCCCGATGTGTGACTACAATAAAATCTTCTGCCTTCAGGCAAAAGCCCAGGTCCTGCTGACACCGACCAAAGACCTGTGCAAGAGTGTAAAGCGTTTGTTCCCCTGCTCGCAATACTGCAAAGAGGCAGGAGATGGCAGAAGGAAGCCCTGAAATGGCAACCCACCAGTCCAGGTGGGAAAGCCCTGCCCTGAGGAAGAAGTAGACACATCTGACATCCTCGTGATGGTGGCTTTTATACTTGGAATTTTGGAGAGGCTTCTTTGCCTTGTTGTATTATGTTTCCTTAACACCAGAAGTACTGGACAATAGACGAACACTGGGTGGTATCCTAAAATAATCCAGTAATGAGCTGGGGTGCAAATTTCTCTTTTCACCCTGTTATTTTGTACTGCTTTTGTAGCCACAGCTATTGCTGAGATCAGATTCTGCTCTTTTGTGACAGTCTTTGGAGAGTCACGTCCCAAAAGACAGCAACCCTGTGAATTCTCAAAAAGTGGATGAAACATCAGATTTGCAGCTCTTATGGAGATTATTTTGTATGTTTTAGCCTGGTGCTTTGCTTAATAAGGCTCTCCTGTACTTTCTGCTTGCAAGAGTTCATCTGCAAGTTGGTTCCACCACACCACTAGGAAGAAGAAACAATAGCACCGTGCCAGTCCCACTTGCTTTCATTCCATTTTAAGCTGTCACAGGCAATGCTCCTTTTTTAGTGAAATCACAAAATCCTTTCATCCATATGAAACTTTAAAGAGGGGTCATTAGATTTGGACAAAGCCTGCAAGGCTGAAGACAGAAACATCATTTGATCCTTGAATGTCTGTTGCTTTCCCTCTAGCCTTCTCACGATCAAATATCCAAAAATGAGAGTCAGCAGCTAAACTGATCTGTTCTGGAACAGATCCTAAAGGCAATGGTCAAGTGAGCAGTGACTGCAGCTAAAATTTCTCAAGGTAGCTGGAGGTCCCACAGCAGAACTATTGCATGGGGGGTTGACTAGGATACTCCCCTTCTCTCACTTCTATGCTCTTTCCTATCTACCCACTTCAATGTACCTGGGAAGCCCTGTACTCAGCATGGCTCCTACCATCACTGCTTTTCTGGCAATCTCTTCTTTGCATCCTTCTTCCACCACATACAGTGTAGGCAAGGAGCAGGGAGCTTTCACTGTCTCCCATCAGGCTGCTTCTTCTGGTGTGTCTGCTGCCTGCAGCACCCTGAGGTGATGGCAAGGACAGGCAGTCTCTGCCCCCAGGGCTCTTTGCGGAGCTCTTCATTGCTTCAAACTGCTCATAACAGCAGTAAGAATTGAGAACAGTTGTCAAAAAGAATTGCAATTAGAAGTTCTGACACTAACACCAGCCCTTACTGCCCTCTCAGAAAGGTGTTTATCTGACTGCACTCACTGAGACCAAGGCCAGTGTCATTTCTTAATTAATCCAGTTTGTTCAAGAAGGGGCAGCAAGTGGCAACTGGCATTTTTAAGGAACTAAACCCCTTAAATGTATCTGTCCTCTCTCCCAGGTTCAGGTGATCCAAGCAGGATCACTGCATTGCCTGAATGTCTCCTAAAAGGCCACACTCAGCATGGCACAGGGAAACAGGCCTCCCACGGCCTGCCCGCTCGGCTCGCTGTCCACTGGCGCTCTGGCCCAGGCCCTCCCCACCCTGATGAAGGGTGCTACCAATGGAAGTTGTTTGGGCCGTTAAATAAGACCAGCTGTGTTAATTTTATCTCCGCTCAAAACAAAGCAAAGCAAACACGCACAGAAAGGGTTTGACAAGGGGAAAGAGAAGAAGGAAATCAATAGGGAAATAAATAATGCTCTTTAAGCTTCTAAGAGGGTATTAAAATAATGCAGATTAAAGAGCAAACAAAAGCTCTGAAACAAGCTGACGGTGCCCTTTTAAGTGAAGATTTGTGGGTTTATACATTCACATATGCCCTACAGGTGCACTTGCCAGCTACCCGACCAGACTGTATAAAAAGTATGCGTGATTTTCCCTCCTTTCCCTGCACCCCATCAGACATGTTTATTATAAAAGAGGCTGAACAGGTTTGGTCTCTTCCTAATAAAAACTGTTAATTACTTCAAGCATACAAAGACTTGCTGCTTTCCTTTTTCTCCTAAGCTAAAATGATCTGTAAGATGTTCTGTTTATTACTCTCACCACTCCAGCTCTCACCCTGGTTTTTAGGCATTGGCTAGAAATTTAGTAGGAAAATGGAATCACTACCATCTCTTCAAATAGTTTCCTTGGCTTTTGGCTTCAGTTTCTCAGCAGAAATCTGTAAGAATGTTGCTGATACTCTTTGATGGAGTTAAAAGCTGTCAGGAGATGGGTGCTGGACCAAGTATGAAGGGCAGCTCATCCCGGTGTTTTGCATCAGAGACCAAGTCTGACACTCTAGGATAAAAAAGTTCCCAGGAGCCCTTACTGTCCCTGTCCTCTTGAGTCTGAAAGGGAGGGTATCATGCTCATCAACAAGAATTACTGGAGTTAGAGAAGTGTAGAAAAGTTGAACCATAGCATGGTGGTGGGACAATACAACCTGGCCGCAAAGCTGGTGGTTTTGATAAGAATGACATGTCCATCAAGTATTTCCTGATCTGTCAGTCTGGTGACTTCCATCAGGACCCTCACTTATCAGATAGAAAAGAACAGGATTATCTCACTGCTAAAATTAAAGAAGCTGCTTTAAGAATACCAAGGGCCTTGTGATATATCCACACTACATTAAATCCATAGAAGACCGGACCCACTGTCCATCCAGTAGATTGTCTCATTTTGGGATAAGTCTTGTCACTGTATTGAAAGTGTTGTCCTTTTTCATAAGAACTCACAAGCACTATTATGTCCAGTATTGCCTGTAACCCCTATCAGTATCTGGAATAGCTGGAGTATCTGGAGCTGAGTCAATTGGCTGTGCACCCAGTGAACATTGTAAAAGTGAGAAAAAATAACAGAAGAAAATTATGCTTTCACTAATCAATGAAAGGAAGAATTGCTATTGGTGATGCCCATGACTACTCCAACTGCCTAGACATTAGGAGACAGAGAGACATAAAGATTTATTTAAAGATTTTAGCTCTATCCCATTTCTAGGTGCCCTTCTAAAAATTTGTCTCTGAAAAATGATTCCTAAATCTCTCACTGCCTCTTTCTCTATGTAATTCTCATTCTAACACTTCACTTAGTCTAAAGCTAAATTTTCTGTCCATCTTCCCTGATTTTTCCACTGCTATTAACTTCATAATTCCTCTGGCTCATAACCAGGGAACATTTTAGATTCTGCTTCTTCTTTCAGTCTGTGTGATCCAAGTCTATGTGCCTCCTCCTACATAATAACTCACAGATTCATCCTTCCTCTAAGGCTAAGGCTCCTAGAAGGGTCCCACCATTTACTCTTCATCTGTAATAATGTGTTCTCCAGCCATGTTCCAGCACTATTGCTGCCTTTACTTCCATTCAAAACACACAGATTAGAGTAATGTTCCTGGCTTGTTTCTTAGGCTGTATCACGACTCTCCTTGTGTCCTTCCAGTGGCTTCTCATTTTTGAACACAAGCATCTTACCATTACCTTCAAGATCTTTCACATTTAGCCTCACCCTATCTGTTAAGTATATTGGTCTATCAAACTGTCAGCTCCTGCCTGTGATCTGACAAAGATGATAGCCTTGATCACCAAGTCTGCTTCTTCCTCAGCTACCTCTATGCTTTCATCTGCCTGTCCTTTATGCATAAAGAAAACTACTATGGAGAAATCTTAATTTAACCTCCTCTGCACTTTTCTGTCTGGGGACAGAGAAATAAATACCATGACTCCATTCCTGCAGTGGCCAAGCAAATACAAAGCTGTGATTTCAGCATACCTGCTAAGCCCTGTTCACTTCATAGTTGTCTTATTCTTTCATTTAAATCTCACTGAGTTCATCCACCATTACTGCCATGGAGAGGAATTGTATTCTTTGCTACCTGTCTCCAACCTGCACACCACACAGGAACTCTTCCTACTTATGGAAGTGGTAGTACTAACTATGAGGAATGTCTCTTTGGAATTGCTACTAAGGAATCCAAATCACCTTCTTTTTGTAAGGATAGGGGACCATGTCTATTAAGGGTATTAGATGCCTAACAGTGTTTAGAAGCCTAACCTCTCATGGAAATCAGTAGCAAGTTAGATACCTCATAGACCCCCTCCAGCTCTACAGGTAGGTCTTTGAGGCCTCAAACCTACCACTGGCTGTGGGTGGCTAGCACTGCCTACACCCAACTACAGAGTATGGGCTTCCATCTAACTGTGACTCTTCCAAGCTGGGAAGCTCACTTTCTGGGGCAGTGCTGTGTTAATCTCAATTTGTCCTGCTTTCTTCATCTGCTTTCTCTGCCTTACACAGAGTTGTCCTCTTCCTCCTCTCATTTATTCTGCCAGTCACTGACTGTCACCCCTAGATACAGGCACTATTCTATAGCCATAGTAGTATTCCCACTTGCACTAGTGACATAGTGGTCAGCTCCAGTTCAGCTTGTCACTTGTAAGGTCTTGCTCCCTTGGCCTAGTTACATGTTATGAAAGGGCTGCTTCATGCCCTCTGCATATGAGCTTTTCCATTATTGTTGCTCAGCTGCCACAATCAGGACCTGCCTTTCAGGTAATGACCTGGTCACAGACTCTAGCATTGCAATGATTAATTTTACTGAACAAAGGTGTTTATTCCCAGCTATCATTATTATTCTGCTTGCTTAGGTCTTGGGAACCTCTTTAGGCAGTTGGCTTGATGCACTCTGGGAGAGCTTACAGCCCTGTATTGCTCAGGCCTTTGAGACAGCTAATGGATATTAATGACTATACTCATTGTTATATAATTGCAGAATATGCAGAGGCTGTTATACTCAAGTGGTTTTGGCCACCTCCTCTTCTTTCACAGCGGCCAAAGTCTTGTACCTGAACTGTTTTGCCTAACAAAACCATGGTCTTTCTGGCCATTTTTCATTTGTTGCTTCTACTACTACGAATTTTTGGCAATGAACCTTAGTGTAACAAGAATTATGATATGGAGTTAAATGACAGAGCATGGAAGAGGTTTTAACTTTATTAACTCTTAGCCACCAAAGTGGTGTAGTGTTATATTTGGAATTTTTATTCTTTTGATGTTTCTAGAAATCCCACTGAAACACTGCTGACCAAAGTTCAGTCACTCATAAAACTTTATAGATCATTAAAATTTCTGTTTATTCCAGCTCTGAGTGAGATGTAAGTTACACTCAGATGTTACTAACTTTTATTCCTTAAGGACCAATAAAAATCAGGGCCAAATTAAATCACAGATATTTAGTTTAGAGGTCAGCAGACTGACTGGAAAATTAAATTTTGTCCCAAATAAATGACATTCATTTATTTCTGATTTCATGTCCCTGTGTTTAGAACATGGACCAAAAGTCAATTAGACAGGAATCTTTGTAGCTTTGGTAAATTTGTTCTGTATTCTTTATAGGAAGTGATACTTTTTAGTGTAAACCATTAAGTTTAATACAGGTACTTCACTTCCCATTTCACTGGGCCTTCTACCCTGACTGCTCAATAAGCACAAACTTACTCTGGTCCCATTCTGGATGAACCAAGTCCCCAAAAATCAAAACCTTTAGGATAGCTGGATTTAAAGATACATATAAACTGTGTTGTGTTGCTATGGCACCTCTCACATGCCTTGTGGGTTCTTTGGACAACCCAGCCAAGGTCTTTCAGCAGCATGTTCTGAGGAGGTTATCTGCCTTCAACAAAGGGGTCCATCATAAGACAGTAAATTTAGTCCTTATGACTTCTCTTCCACTATATTGTGGCTATTTGTTTGTTGGTGGGTTGGGTTTTTTTCTCTTTATTCATAATTATATCTGTTCTCTTGCTCCTGTTTCCCAGTTCTGCTCCAGTATACTGGTCTCAGTATCTACACAGACCTGCTCCAGGGCATTGCTTGAGCACCTGAATAGCCTTAAATATTTGACCTGCCTCGGGAGACTTTAGATAGTGCTTAACTCTAATGAGTTTTTCTGATCAGGGTGTTTAAATATAGAAATGTTTGGAAATATTCAGATAGAAGCATCAGGTAATTCTCTTCAGGTTCTCTTCGTCACAGTACAAGTGCTGGAGGTTAGTTATTTTTAGGTTCTGTCTGTGGGCAAGTCTGAAAATCACCAAAGATTTTCCCATGCTTATTCCTTTGCTATTTCAGGTGTCAGCAATGACCAAAATAACAGAAAAATCTTGAGCTCCTCTAAGGTCAAAGAGATCTCTATTGGAATCTCTAATATTTAACTGTTGGTGCTGCTCTTCTCTATAGAAACTTTTTTAAAGCTCTGTATAGTAAATGCATGATTTACATGCAGTCCATAACTCACAGGTTTCAAAGGATCTGCTTTTCTGTCCAAAGAGCTGCATAAATACATCATGTTTTTCCTTTTTTATAGGATTACTTCAGAGCAAACACATTGTGTTATGATCAGTAATTAAATCAATAAATCTCTGAAACAATTCACAGCTTTCTGATTTATTTGAATGGTCAGTGTAACATCTTGTGTTCACATTGTGCTCCTTGAAAATTATATATGGCTATGTTGAC
This sequence comes from Ceyx melanurus, assembly GCA_024611195.1. Classification (NCBI taxonomy): domain Eukaryota; kingdom Metazoa; phylum Chordata; class Aves; order Coraciiformes; family Alcedinidae; genus Ceyx; species Ceyx melanurus. The sequence goes on along the minus strand of JANHGL010010816.1, from coordinate 39,327 downwards.
AACTTAATTTTTACCATGCCGTGGCTTTCTCACTTCCTAATGAGAATGAAGACTGCATATAGCTCAACTATTTTTCATAATGTACTTCCTGGAGTACTTAGCACTTATGTTTTGTATCAACTTTTATTTTCAGTAATGAATTAGCACTTCAGCCCAGAAAGCCCTCTGACAAGAGCCTAAACATATACATATTTTCAATATGTAAATTTCACAAATAACACATGAAATACATGCATAATATACATGCCTGTTTGTCAGGGAGAGGAAGGAGTGTGTATCAAAACCTTTGGATCTTCAGTTCAGTCAAGCATGCAGAAATGTGGATGTTTGTTCAAAGTCTATCCAAATGTATCTGAATCTTTTGGCTCTGGAAATCAATCTGAAATCTTGCAAGGTCAAACTTTCTCATGAGATTACCTCTAATACCTCTTCAGCTTCAGTGAGGCCAGCAAAAATACCACAGAATACTCTCTTGTCCACTTTTCCTCCAAGCTAAAAATGGAAAAGATGAGGAATGTGAAAATTAAGCAATTAATCAAATTTTTTTCCAACCCTCAGGAAAAGGCTTGGTTCAGTTTAAGTTGTTTGGGGTTTTTTTTCTGCAATGTTTCAGGTTAGCTCTTGTTTTATGCAAACTTGTTCATGAAACCCAAGTCTTTATGTGAACTGCACTCATTCTTATGGTCAAAACTGCTTCTGATAACTTTAATGGGCTTAATAACAGCTCCATAGTCTTTCAGTCTCAGAGTACAGTGTTTATGAGGGGTTTCTATCCTTATGTGTAAACCACATTCCACTTTATTCCTACTTCCTGCTATTATGGGGTAATTTTTTCAACAACTCTCCTGACAAGTAAAGAAAACACTGCTCTATAAATCTATTTTAACTCTACAGAGGCCTACTGAAGCCTATACATTGCATAAATTATGCTGGGTTAACGTGGGATGTAATGTGATGCAGAGGTACAGTGCAGGAATTTTGTGTATCAAAATACTATCCATGGTTTTTCCCCAGTGATGATTCCCTGAAACATTACCTTCTGAATTGCAGGAACACTTTTTCCCTGATCCTGTAAAGATTAAGAACATTTCATGCAGATTAAGAACAGGTTTTGATTACTTATCAAACAATATTTTTTTTAATCACTATGAACTATTACCTCAAACTTGCATGTAAATAACCCACACTGTATGTAATAAATAAAATAAATACATAAAATATCTATTTACACGAAAATACCATTCACTGTTTGTATCTAAGAAAGGTTTTGAATAGTTGCTGACTGTCACAAAATAAGTGGTAGCACCAAATGAAAAGATTCCAGATGGAAATTCCTCTTTCTCCTTCTTCATTCCCCTTTACACTGGTAAGTCAAATGTCAAGGAAATGATTCCAAAATTAAGCTTTTGCCAAAATGCTCTGTAACCAAAATAGAAAAAACACACTTGTTTTGACCACTTCACAAGAAAGGAAATAAGAGCCATGAAATCGCACAAATTATATTATTGGATTGTTTGTTTTTCTCTGCAAAGAAGTTCATGATACAATAGATGAAAGGTCTGAAATAATTAAGGAAAAAATAATACAGATGCAATACAGATTTGGATTTTATCTTTGCTTCATCAAATATGAGAATGCCAAGTTTTCATTCCTGAAGGTGTCCATGTAGCAATATGCAGAACATAACTAATTTTCATTTGAGATTTTTATGCCATCTCTATTTATTTTCCCACTCGGACTGAAAAGAATAATAAAGGTTTTATTTTTGCTATTTATCTTGCTTTGTTCTGAAAACACTGTTCACTTTGCTGGAGTTTGATGATTCAGCCCTTTATACTCCTTTATACATCTCACAGACAAACATAAACACCCTGTAACTAAGAAATAAAATGTGCTTATCCAAAAAAAGAAGCCTTCACTTTTCCAAGAGGTCTTTAAGAGGTCAATGAAACAGAAGGTGTTTTGGACACTCATGATGCAATTAAAATGACTCATTGTACTGTAGTCATTGGCTGACATGAGGCAAGTAACTTTACTGTGATTAGTCCCAGTTGCATTTCAGTTCAGCTCCTGAATTTCAGCTGCACTAAATTATTCCTGGTTGGACAGGGGAATAAAGTTATGGAAAAAAAAAAAAATGAGGGATAACATTATTTCAGCAGTCTAGAGAGATGTCTATCATTAGTTTTAAAAGTTACATAGATGCATTTATTTGACATTTTCAAAGGTTTATTTATTAATGGTGTTCTTACTTGTTCTCAGCTTTTTTCCTCTGTTCCCAAATTACCACTAAATGGCAATATGCAGTGAGACTCAAGTCAGAAAGACCAATGAGGATTTATAACACACTAAAATGTGTGCTTCCCATGCAATTCAAGCTCACTTCTTAGTGTTCCAGGTTTAATGAAGTGAATTTTAGATGTTTTGGACTATGTTTATGTTAGTTCTAGTTCAAAGGTTACAGTCAGGACATCAGTGTGATTTTCCCAGGATCATCTGTTAAATATAATTGTTATTTACTCCTCAGTTTTGACGAGACAATTAATACTCTCCTAGAAAATGCTAAGGTATGATACTGGGGTTAGCAAAGGACAGAGGCTTTTCCCAGGAGGAGCTTGGACAAGGTTGTCCAGTTCTGAGGTGGAACATGTTTAGCCATCACAAGGTATGCTGTGCCACTTGTACCTGAGATTAAGATCTGTCTCATTTTCTCTTGTTGGGAACAACTGTCCACACACAAGGCAGGGAGTCAATGAGTCCGCTGGAGATGCAGTGCTCAAAGCAGCCAAAAAATGAACTTGAGTGAGTTGCCATGAAGAGAGACAGATCTTGGACAACTGTGTTCTTCACCCTCAAAGATCAAGATATATCTGAATTGTATGTGTTTAAAAGAGTGGTGGCAGGTCCCTCACATGTCATTTGTCTGACAAGTGGGCTACATATCTTTCCTCATGCACATGAAAACAAATTCAATCATAGCAGATGAAACTTGAAATGATGGAAATGGGATTTCCTGCATGTGAAAAATAACTCTGACAGTAGTTTTATACTTCGAACTAAACATCTGCATAGATGAGAATCCAATTACATGAGAAAGCAAGTTAGAAGCTGAATTCCTCATGGAATACTTTTTTTTTTCATCCTAAAAACTAGCATAACCTCTCTGTTATGCTGTGTTTAGCAGTTAGAAATGTCTTTTCCCAGTAGTTTACACACTCCTTGGCCACAACAAAATGGTTCCTTTTCCCTCTTTCTTATTTTTCTTTAAGATAATTTAATCATTATGAGCAGTTCAGGTGTAGCACTGAAAAACAAAGATCCCAGCTTTATGGAAGGAAGGCCAGTGAGTAGCAAGAATGCAAATATGTTATGATTCTCTTACACTTCTTAGCTCTACAAGGAAAAATGGTCTCCGTGACATTCTGGTTGTCACAGTTTCTATGTTAAGAGCTCCTACTATGCTCTACCTGCATCCTTCTTTGTATATGAGTGTGTATCAGAGCAGATAATGGAAACATTTATGTACCCTTTTCAAAGTTTCCTTCTCTTTTTTCAATCAAAATGAGTAGTTGCTGTCCAATTAGGGAACAGCAGAGGAGTTGTCTCCCAAACCCAATAGCTTTCTTAGTATCTGATGTTTAGGAGGTTGCACCAAAATTTAAAGATCACAGGTAGAGAAACCACGGGAAGCAACACTGGTTCCTGGATCAGATTGCAGTCAGGCTTTCTGCTACCAGAAAACATCCTGTCTTTCCTTGTGAAACAACTCTAGGACCCATGACAATCTATCCATTCACCAGCTACTAAGGGTTTAGACAATGGCCAAGCACTGGCTATCCTACCAAATTGCATTAGAAACACTGACTTTGCTGTGATGGGAACAAAATACACAAATTTAGGAACTGGACTAAAAGCAGGTATGTATTTCAGTGGGTAATGTCAATGATAAATTACCAAACTTGGTAACCAGCTTTTAAAAAAGTATGAATTTTGTATGTGTCCAGAAGAGAAGATTTGAAGTGAAATGGGATACAGTGCGGTAGGAAAGAATTCCAAATGGCCGCCACTAGCAAAAACACAGTTTGAATCCGTTGTCTAAGCAGAAACAAGCCGTTTTCCACGGTATAAATAGAGTTGGTGAAGTTCTGTGTCAACAAGAGGGCAAAAATGGTTTAAGGTAAGTTAATAGAAAGGCCACAGTTCAGTGCCAATCATTTCAAATCAGCCTCTTCTGACTGCATATCAAATGTATGCAGACTGCTCTGGTTTCAGGCTTATTGGTTTGGGATTTTCCAGAGCTCTGTGCTGCTTGATCAGGAACACATGAGACCGTAGAAGTGTCAAAGGATACCACTGGCAATATCCCAGTAGCAAATCTTTCCTCTTTTCTCGCACGGTCCATTTAATTGAACACTCATATCAGTGGCAGATTCATTGCAAAACACATTTCTCATTTTTATGCTCTTTTTATGAAAACTGTAAAGTTATATGCCTAAAAGACTTTGGCTAAAAAAATTATGTGAAAATGGATAACATTTATTTTTCCTAAGCTTGGGGTGGAGTAAGAGCCTCACATTGTGAATATCCCTGAATAGGATGCATTTTTATTAACATTTCTATTTAAAAGCTATTACCAGATGTCTGATTAGAAAAGCATTTTTGAAAGATTAAATTCAAAATACCTGCTATCCTTATGCATCTGAGGGGTTCCAGCTATTCATACAAGATAGGTTTGGGAATACTGTAAAAAGGTTGTTTGATGAGTGTTTTTCCTACCTAAGGATTCTGCAAGTACATTACAGAAGTTTTCTGCCCACCAATGGGTGTTCAGAATACTGCCACTGCATGAAGTGGACCAAGCTACAAAAAAAATCAGGGCCAAAGCCAAGCCCCCATTTTTTTATGGAAGGAAAATTCCCGTTGACATCAATGGGAATTTTGCCTGACTACAAAATAAAGAAATTGGCCCTAAATGATATCTCCAAAGGGGGCTTTATTCATGGCACACAGCTGTATTTCACGAACCAGATCTCCAGGATTCCATTATTTTTCTATTCCCTGTTATTGAACTTACTGAGTCAAAGTAAGAATAATACCTCTGCTCTGGGAAGTGAGGTTAAAATATGTGGCACACATTCTACATGTACATGCACAGCTCACAGTCATGTCATTGTTCTCAGAAGAGAAGTTATAGTCATGGGCCACCATGCTCGCTACAGTAAAATGAAGAGAATTCACAACAGAGTCATCAAAGCAATATAGTGCCATAAAAGTTAGCAATGAAAGGAACTATGGTTAGATCCAGAAAGACTTTAGGCCCCTGAAAAGGGTTTATTTTGGGCTTTTTTCAACTCAGTTCATTTTATCCAGTGACTATATTAATATATTATATTATAATATATTGTTATATATTGTTATATATTATAT
>JANHGL010010816.1:0-33233 GCA_024611195.1 Ceyx melanurus | reverse complement strand
TTATATATTATATTATTATATATTATTATATATAATAATATATAATATTTGTCACCAGTAAAGCCACGAAACTTTGTGCTGCCTGTAGACACCAGCAGATAGGATGGAAAGAAAACCAGGTGAATGAGCCCAAATATATCTAAATTCTCTGTTTAATAATTTTTGCTCCACAAATGGGAAGTGCTAAGCCACCAGTGACTGTCACAAGGTCTTCTTTTCCAGTACTCCCTGACACAGATCCTATATAATGTAACATGGGTTCTGGGCTATGAAATCTGCATGTTGGTGTTTCAATGAACAAAGCACTGAATGAAGGCTGTGGAGCACACAGATTGGTTGAGCAATGAGACTGCTGAGTAACGACTTATGTTTTACTCTCCAATCTTCACTTCTGGCATCACCAGATAGAATACTGATAGAAGTATGGGTCAAAAGTATGAAAAGAATACAAAATTTTTTTTTTTCAAATGTCATTGAAAATTCACCTTGAAAATGAGGGGGCTTAAATACCAGGATGCATCAGACAAAGGAACAGGTCCAGGTCCAACAGTCCAGTGATATGCTTACTGCATGGTTTGTCCACATGCCAGTCAGTTACCTGGGAGCTACCACTCTGAAGGCCTCTGAGTCTCCTTTTCAGTAATCAAGATAGGTGATTATAGATCAAACCATGGTACTTCATTCAATTCATCAGCTGAATGGGCTGCTGCTCCCACAGTACTGCTAGCATCTTCCAGGTCAGGAGTAGGGCCATATGAGCACAGTCCAAAGAGGAAACACACATCTCCTACATAAACATGTTACAGCCAGGCCAGCCCTGTAGAGAAGTTTAATCAGGTTCTGTGTTGTATCATCCATTCCTTCCAGTTTTATGTCATCAGCCAACTTAGTGAGGGTAAATTCTGCCCCATCATACAGATCTTTAATAATGATGTTAACCTCTTTTCTTCATAGAGTGAAAAAAAACTTGCAGTCTTTTCAAACTGTGACCCGATTTTCATGATCTATCAATGAGTTCTCAACAAGGGCACGGGTTCCAGATCAGTTCCTAGTTAAAGTTAGGTATCTGCCAAAGAGAAAAAGCAATTAGTATATAGAATTATGTTTTGAAAAGTGATGCAGAGATTTCCCTGACTTTGAAATGAACATCAGAAACTCTGCCAGCTAATGGGATCATACTGATCTACTAAAGCTGAAGATACCACAAGTGTTTCACCTTCACCAGATTTCTTTCACAACATGCTTCTTGCTGGAAAAAATACACTGGTCAGCCTTCTGGAGTCACTGAGCCTATACTGTAGTAGACCTGGGTGACAGCCAACAAATGATTGCCTTTAGAGGATTATGGGTAATGACTTGCTAATTAACTCTAATGGTAACCTGGTAATGGTTAATAGTGAGTTAGGCATTGCTTGCCCATCTGTCAGATGTTATCCGTTCAAGGAGAAAAATATTTGTAAGGTGATTTCACTTATGGTTTCAACATATTCTAAATGAACAATCTTTGTTCTCCCACAAATGGTATTGTGTTGGATAACACAGTTGACAAGGTTTCATAAATCCTTTTCCAAGTTCAGTTTAATTACAGTTCAATATTCTTTTGTTTCTATTAACCCAGGTAAATAAATAGAGTGAACTGGCAATTTTGAACTGTGATATATATGGCATGGTCCCCAACGTACTGGCACACATGGAATTCTTGCAGATCACAAATCTGCAAGAAACATATTTGAGTCTTCCAACAAAATGTCATCAAATCTCTGAAGGAATCCATATTTGTATTTTGCATGGTGTGCCTCAGCTTCACATTAGAAGCAGGCAGGCTCTAAAGCAGCAGGCTTGAAACAGAGGGAAAGGGAAGATTCCTCCTTTGAACCTTGTTCTTTGAAAGTACTAGAATTGCAACCTATTTAAACTAATTTATTGTCCGATGAAAGGAATTATCTTTTTTTTTTTTTTTACTATTCTTTCCCTTTTCCACACAATTCCTTTGTTATTTGTTATAAAATGTTCTTCCATACTTTTTCTCCAAAACCTAATACCCCAGTTCTCTGCTAATACAATGCATATTTCACAGTTCACTTTGTCTCTCTATAGTGAAAACCCCTTTTAATCTCTAAATGGCAAAGACTCATCATAAAATTGAACAGATTTTAGTGAGTTCCTCTATCAAAAAAACTTTTAAAAAACTATGCTGTTATAGGATAAAAGAAAAAGAAATAACTGCTTCAAATATACAAATCAAGGATTGAGGCCAAGAGATAATTTTTTATAAGACTGTATCTCTGTTGTCCAATGTTAATCTATTCTGGAATATGCTGTTTAACACATGTACACAGGAACTGGATAAACAAGAAGGCAGCAGTACTTGCAGATCGTATAAAATAAACCAGAGTAACCATAAATGATTATGGTTACTCTGCAAAGAACTGCAGAAGAATTTCAGAATATTCTAGGGCTAAGAGAGAAAACGGAATAGAAGTATACTATTGACCAGTGTGAAGCAAAGAACACAGGAAAAAGTACCTTATGGCTCATTAATCTATTAATTTTTACTGTTAAGGAGTGATGGTGAATAATTATCTCAGTAGTGATCAAGATCAAAAAGACAGCTGGAACATTAGGAAATATTAGGAAGACAACTTAAAGAAAAACACACCAATACCATCCATCCAGCACATACATGTTGAATACAACACAAAGTTTTGCTTCCTAGAAAATAAAATAGAAATAGAGAAAATATAGCAAAAAGTATCAGGGTGATTAGATTGAAACATCTTCCATACATGGACATATTAGGAATAGTTGGACACTCTTAATCCTGGACAAGAATCCTGAAGCCTTGGAGGAAAGTATGAGCAGGGTTAGTGGGATAAATTAATTCAGTAGCCTATGCAAATGCATAGAAGACATCACTGGCAGGGCAGTCTGAGGAGCAGAAAAGGCCTTGATGCCATATGAGTGCTGCTTGGCAGTAACCAAACCATCCCTGTGTTACCCACACCATGGACAATAAAAATCCAACCCATGCCCTATACTAGCTGGAATTAACTAGAAAATTAACTCTATTCCAGTCAAACCCATCTGAGTAAGCAAAACTTCCAATAGTTAATCAGTACCTACCACCCCCCACTACTCTCTAATGAAAGGTTTTTACCACACTCCTGGTCAGGGTATCTACAGCATAACAAATTACTTCCTAGGATCCCTCCAACAGGGATCTGGGAAAGCCTGAGAGCTGACAAAGGCTGTCAGCAACAGCGACAAGCTGAGCTTTATATGCACATTAAACTTAAAATGCAGAGAATTCAGAAGACTCTCTTGCTGTCAGTACAGGCAGGTACCTCCCAAGGTTTGCTTTTCACAAAGTAATTACTGAAACGCTACCTGCACACGTGTTGTCAACACACAAATAGCTGTCACTACATTTTACCATGCATATTTAATTGCAAAAAACCCAAAATATCCCAAGTGGTAGACCAATCTCTGTTTTAGTCAAAATACTCCAGTAAACCCATTGTGATTCTACTTAAAACACAACAATGAAATCAGGTACACAGAATTTACACCTTCAGTGGTGGTTCAAGTTTCTCTCTCACCTCAGTTAAAGGCAAAAAGAATGTGCTGTTTCTTCTGGACTGGCTTAAAAAATGAAAAATAAATATTTTTCATGGAGTTTTAAAGGGTTTTTGGCCTTCCTGAATCACACTGCATCTGGAATTCTCCACCCTTTTGTTTCGATGGGAGACCCAAATGGAACTAGCTAGCATAACCTTTGGCATTCCTGATTCTTTGGCAATCTGTTTAGGCTAAATAGGTCAACAGGGTGGAGATAGCCCATAAAGTTTCAAACTCTTCTTGAAAGTTCAAACATCATCAGCTATTTCTATTAACACATAGGTTAAGCTCAGGCTCTTAAGCACAAGAAAAACTTGCTCTATACCAATGTCCACAGAGGTAAGCAACCCTGAATTAGAGAGGGGTAGGGGAAAGACTTTGCCTGTTGCAAGCCCATAACAAATTTTTAAAGCAGGAATTAGGAATGATAAGGAGAGTGTTCTGGACTGTTGTGTTGGCTGCACCACTAGCGCCAGGGATTCTGAGGCAAAGGCAGAAGAGGTGTGGCTGAGCCCTGTAGACATGTATGATGTGACTCCAATGTTTATGGAAAGAAAACCACAGCCAAATATTTGGAACTTGATGAGCATTCTCAGCTGCAAAAAAGAAGCTATTTCAACAAGCAAATGGGTTTCATACTAGAATTTCTGGACCTTAGCTTTCTCCCTAGGCTCCCCTGTGCCCTTACCTCCTCATTCAGACTATTCTTGCACCACTTACACTTTGTAATAAACATGCCACAAATGCTTTCAATATACAAAAACTAAGAAATTTTCATCTGCAAGGGAGTAGAAGCACACCAGACAACCTGTTCCTTCCTCCATCTTTGATATTATTATGTTAATCCTACAAGAAGAAAATATTTTTTGTGCAAATTACATTTTCAGTATTCACATGCTACAAGGTAATGATAATCTAAATCAGTATTTACGCCAGCAAAATGGTGCCAGAGGGTAAAAAAAGCCAACTTGCTCCTGTAGTGTCATTCATCTCAAATGCCTCCTACTTTTTTTTGAAGCTTTGATGAATAGAATGAGGACTTAAAAGCTGCTCCCCACATTTGTTCAAATTGAGTCATGTAATGTCAGTGACATTGCAAAATTTCTTTGTAGATAAAAGCACAGTCTTTGTGAATCAGACATTGTGTGGCTATATGATGTTTTAGTTTAATATAGTTTCTGAAAACCTACAATATTCAGATATTCAAGTAGCAAAGTGTTTTAATAAAGGAGACAGTACAAGTTCTGGTTTAAATCATTAGCACAAGGGAAAGCATGGATCATAGACAACTATCTACATATAAATGCAAGTGTGTGTTTGTTCTAGAACACATATTAATAGTGAAAATAATAATTACGGTAGAGTCCATTTGTTTTAAAATGGGATGTGGTTGGATGGTCACAGGAAATTTGGCATGTCCATGGTGACTACAGAAAGAAGAAACTGACATTGCTGGTATTGTTTTATACTTTCAAGGTTCAATCGACGTAAACATTTCCTTTTTTATTTTAAAGTCTCTGGTGCTTTTCTCTAAAATCTTGCTGAGTTTATACACTATCTGATTTAACTGTTCATCTCAGTTCATTTATTATTTCGGTGCTGTCATATGTACAGAATTCTGTATTGGCTGCACATTTATATAAATGGATATACATATTTAAACTAGCAGCATGAGCTTGTATACCCCTAAATTAAGTGAAAAATCCTGGCACATAAATAGCTGTATGAGTACGTAAGTCTAAAAGTCCCAGTGGGACATGCAAAGTGGTTAACCTACCAATATATAGGCACATACCAATTTTGTGTACTGAATGCATTTGCACTAAGAATTAGATTTTCCACTCTAACTGATCTATATCTGGATTTGGTAGAGAAAAGGGATGCAAAATAAAAAGATTATTGTAATTCCTTAATCCCAGAAGATCTGTATTTAGAAGTAGATCTTTTTATTTTTCCAGTTAATGAAAAGCCTGAGTAAAAATAACTCAGTGTCAGACTTCTCCACTGCCCACATATGGCAAATGTCTTTAAGCTATTTCAAGGGTGAAAGTATTATATTTACACACCCCCATGATCTCTCTGCAGTCAGAGGACTCCCTTGCAGCAGGAAAACCTGTTTGTTGCACTGGTTATTTTCAATTAATTTTATGTCACATAATCAGACAAAAGGATTTAGCCAAAGTGGTTCTAGGTATATCATTCCATACATCTGAAAAGCTGCCCAAGATACCATACTTCACTACAAAGACTTTTATTTTCTCTTTACAATAATTGAATTTTCATCTAAGGAAAGCTTTGGTTTTATTAAATGGCTTTATTAAAGGCTTTGTCAACACATCTACTAAAAATATTGTTTTCAGAGATAGTGTCAGCACTTCCAGATCCCTGGCAATCATTTGAAACAGTAAGGAAAGGTATCAGGGCTGGAGTTCAGCCAGCCAGCCACACCAGGCTCTGAAGAGCCTGATCTGGGTACAGGGCTGCTACCACCATGGCCATGGCCAGACCTGGAGTCCAAGCCTGTGCCTGCCCTGAAGCCACAGGTGGATCTGGGGTTCCTGTCTGACTTCTGGAAGTCAGGAACATCTGGGTTACTGAGTCCCCTTCATGCCAGACTGACACTGTCTTCTCCATCTACATCATAAGATAGCTGCACTTCTTCAGGTACTTGTGTCATCTTGTGTTTCATGATGTCCCAATATCCACCCCTGATATTGGATTTAACCTGTGGTTGCACTTCCAGCTTCTCTTTTAGGAGTGTAAGTAACATTTTAGCCAAAGTATCTTCTCCCATAAATGCTCTAGAGGTTAATACTCACCCCACATATTCTGCAGCTGGCAATCTTCTTCCCAAACCCTATCATTAACAAGAAAAAAATCAGGACATAATGTAAACCCCATCACACAATCACTTCTTGTATTTTCTTTAACATTTTTATATATTCTCCATTATCTAACAGAGATAAGACATGGACTTGTCCCTCTGCATAAGTAAAAATATGGCAATATTCAGGTGAAAGTTTTTAAAAATAGCACTAATGAAATTATTTACATTAGTGTTAGACACCAGGAGGATCTAAGCTGTCCCGAGGGCCCCACTTTCCCTGCTCCAGCCTCCCTGAAGCTACAAACTGAAATTAGGCACTGCCAATTTGCCCCCACCCCCTCTTGTATAGCAGGCATGATGTATGGTACCAAACATCCCATTGGCTGGTTGGGTTGTTTATCCCAGATATGGCTCCTCCCAGCTGCTGCCTCGCCCAACTGCTTGGGCCAGCAGCTGCTGGTGATAAATAGCCCTAACTGAACCCAGGACAGGAGGTTAACTGACTCTTGGAACATACCTTCAGGAATGCCCAAAGCATCTACAGAATGGAACTGAAAAGGAACCTGAGCCAAAAAGGTCATAAAATTATGATACAACTGTGAGATGCCTACGTTGGATAGAGAGTATGTCCTACTAGGAACAGAGGATGAGCTTGGCAACATAGGCACAAAGATAGTGTTTTAGCATAGCTAGTATTCCCAAGAAAGTTAGTGGAAATTTACAGCTAATAAGAAAAGTTCCTAGCTCCTTTTTCCAAAGAAAACTTAAGAATTATTTAGTAATGGGTAAGTGTTAGTAAAATAGTAATTCTTCATATTATTTTCTTTCCCTCAGTAAAGTTAAATTTATAATTACTTGGTGAGAAATCATAGCTGTGAATTGGTAGTTATTATTGGCGTCACAACCAAGCAGCACAGCATTTTTTCCCACCTACTGTGTAGGATAGCTGGCAAGTCCCTGAAAATTAATGACCTACTCAAAAACAGATATTTGGACAATAGTTTGTGAAGTCTGGAAAAGTCAACGCTGCTAATATTGAGGGATGGGCAGCAATACAAAACCCAGAGAACTCCAGAAAGACTATGTAAGTACCAATCCTCTCCATCTTTCCTCATCCCCAACAGGGAGGAGTCAGTCGTTCACTCCTGACTTCTAATCTGAGCTGCTAAACTCCAGACTCAAGCTAATATTCTAGGAAAATGAAACACATTTAAAATCAGATTTCTAATGAAAAGTGGTGAAAAAGAAGTATAGCCCTTTTTTTTTTTTTTCCAAGATAAGTGTTGCTATTTATATCACCATATTGAACATTCACTGAAAACTACTTCAGACAGGATATAAATTTAAGTATGCAGCTCAAATTCTGTGAAAAATGTTTCAGTGTGATGGAGGGCCTGTGCAAATCAGAATCTGTTTACTTACCCTGCAAAGCTGTACACAATCAAACCAAAGCTTACACAATCTGCAAAGTTGTATATTACTGTAGTGGTTACTAGGAAGAGGGGACCCAAGCCTAAAATGTAAATGTGGGAGGGTATGCACAATCTGAAATACTTCAATATTTTCTGAAATATAATGAGTTCAGATAATTATGAGAAACAAATTATCAGTCTGTTTTGTATCAAGAAGACAATTGCATCAAGAAGACAAGCTTGGAGCCCAATGCTGAGTAATAAACCACCCATGCAGTTTCTATTTTTGACTTCTTGCTTTTGGGGGATGTGTGAAATAAGCTACAGATGACAATCAAATGCACAGACTTTGGTAGCTTCTTTCCAATTAATATATTTTCCTGGACACTTGCTGTTCTGAATTTTTACAGTGCAAAAGTAAAAAGAAACACTTGTGCAGTTTAACTGAGGTTTCATTTGAAGGAATTGCATGATGGATTCATTACTGAGATGGCAAGTACAGCTCAATCTAGTCAATATGGAATTTCCTCTTTCCATTCTCTGGATACAACAGGATACAACAGGCAGTGAAATAGGCACTTAGTCACTGGGTTTTTACAAATCTTTTTAATTCCCTTATTGCCCAATCTTGCAATTGTTGTGAACATGCCAACAATTCTCTTGACATAATTCCTGCAAAAGCAGGCCTTTAAATGTGAAATATAATTAAAATGACCTTTAGCTGCCTTCCATAGATTGCCATCCATAAAGCTAATAATAATAATAATAAAAAAAAGGTATTAATAAAAATAATGTGAATTTTGTTTGAAGACACCATCTAATAGGCTAACTACATGTGCTAACTGGAGGTCTGATTCATGACAACATTACATCATTTTATTCCCCACAAGAGCTACCACAGCAAGAAAATGCTGTTAATAGAATGGGCTTTCCTATGTCCAGCACAGATCTTAAGTACTGAGGAACTCAATTTTGAGCACTTTCTGAACAGTACTCAGAATTCAGGTCTGAGTTCTCAAGAAAAGGTAGAGGTAATAATATTTACAGTAAGAAGCTTCTCTCTGGGTGCATAGAGATAATTATACAAAGCTTTGGAAATATCTTTGCACTGACTACTGAACATAACCAGGTCCACACATCAGTGCTCTAGGAATGGGTATCTGTCTCACCTTTTCCCCACTGAATAAATCCCACATTTTTTCCTTGATCTGAAGATTACTCCATGAGAGTTTCATGGATGACCAGAACATCCTCTCACGTTGTAACTTCCCTCAAGAGAGCTCCATGCCTTTATATTTCAGAGACACGCTTCTTCATTCACACACTCTCTTCAGAGCTAAGACTACTGTGATTATTGTCTTACAAAAAGCCTACCTTATGTAAACATTTCTTTGGATGATCTCCAAGTATTCTTATGCAATAATACACACAGATCATGAATAATAGGATGAAAGAGAAACATAAGCACTTAGGAAAAGGCTGTAAAATGACTAGGCAGCAATTTTGTATTGGTCTTTTTGCACCCTGTTCTAATACTGTAGAAACAGAATACAGCAAAGCCAACCATATAAAAAAAAAATAAAAAGGTAATTATTTTTCCCAAGTAAAACCAGCAAAATTTGACTGGTAACATTCAACGTCTAAGTAATATCAATGATATTGTACAAAAAAATATATATTTATTTTAATTTTTTTTGTTGTTTAAATCCTGGAAAAAACAGTCTTATTTACATTATTGGGAATTTGCATTGTGTGACTTGGCACTGGATCCACAATGAAATATAATTATAAAAACATTAGGTAATATAGACTTTCATTAGTGATGTCAGCAGAGTCTGGATCCTGACAACCTAACTAGTATTCCAGTCCATTTTCTTTGGTAGCACACCAGTGTAACCTTTCCTTCTTGATCATTTGCCTATCTTTTAACACACTCTATCTCCTCTGATGATGAAACAAATAGGGAAAAGAAGCCTCGCACAAAAACACAATCCCTCATCTCTGGTTCTTCCAGATTGTTCCCCATTTCATACCCCTTTATGCCATACTGTAGCTCCTCAGGAACTGTCATTGTGTTGGCCCACTTCATGGTTAACTAAAATCTGTATGGCAAGCCTGCACAAATGCATAGCTGTCATTATTTCTTTTACATTGTTGATAATTATCAATAAGATAGGCTTGCAGAAGTATTGATACATACTCTAAATCAAAGGCAGTATCCAAAGTATATTTTAGGCCATTCTTTTTGCTAATGGCAAGTTTTCTTATGTTTGCTTCTAAAGATAAGTAACATGTGCAAGTGTTCAGGTGTGATTTTCATGCTCCAAACACATTCTGAAAAACAGCAGCATAGAATTTTTCCCCCTTCACTTGCTCACAGCCTCCTCAATCTCTTGCCTTCATACATTTTTTACTAGTGCTGTAATTTAAATACAAAATGAGTTTACCATTCACCTAGGCTAATCAGATCTGACTATATAAGAATGATATTTGGGATCATGCCCTGCATGAGGACATTTGCTGCTTCCCCGAGGACATAATTTTACTGCTGAGGCTTATAATCAGGAAGATTAATCAGGCTTGTGATGCACAGTTCAGGATTTCATTATTGTGAGATTAATTTTTTATTTATTTTTTTTTAATCTGAGTGTTGAAAGAAACTGGAAATGCAGCTCACTGTTTTATAGCCATGTGATGGACAATTTCAGATTTGCTTTTCCTTACACTACTTTAAAGACCAGAACTGTGTTCAAAGCAAAGAAAGAAAATTTTTAAAGATTTTATGAAGTATAGAAAGTGCTCCAGCCTTTTTAATTGCTTGTGTGACACATATGAAGCAAGAAGCATAAATCCACAAAGCTTCACAATGATAGATTAGAAAAGTGTTCAACAGCACATGAAGTGTGACAGTCTCTTGCCTGCCTACTCTCAGGTGACCTACACTGAGAAATACTTGAAGACTCAAATTCTTCATTAACTTCATATCCCTGAAGCCTGGATCCATGCAACACTCAGATACAGTTTTATAAAGAGAAGAAAACAGTTTGTATATTCTTCCCATGTCCTGTAAACACTGAAAACAGACAGGGAAGTTACACCATGGTTGGTCCTGACATTTTCCTAACAAATTCATTTTCCTTTATTATCACTACTCCAAACATCAGCATCCTCTTCTCCATCTTGCCCAACAGAAAATAAACATATGGTGTAAGGTCTTGTGTGAACTGACAGTACACCTTCACATCCTAGGATTCTAGTGGCTTTTAAGCATAGGAAGGCATCAAGGCAGTAAAGTCTGAATTTTAACCTAATGTCTGTTACCAGTGTTTCGCACAGTACACAACTATATTGGACTGGTCCCTAGCAGTTATACTGTTTACATGCTTGAAATGCAGTATTACATGTTTTACTCAAACTTGTTTGTTTATGTTTGGGGAAAATAGAATACCATTGCATTATTCACCTGTAGCATCTCTGGAAAAATAAGATATTTAGCTATGTGAGAAGACAGTTATGGTTGTACCCCCAGCAGTCTACCCAGTGATAATAGGGTTTTTTGCAGACATCAGCAAGGGCAAGTTTTGGAGAGAGGTGTGATATATAAAAGAAGTAATGTTTTGCAAGTTTTACAGGGGGTTCTTCCCAAGTGTATTGGGCAGCATCACTTGATGTTGATTAGAAATATTAACAACTGAAAAAGCACTTTGCATGGAAATGATGTAGGATGACCATCAGAGACTCTGGATTCCTTTTCTGATTTACTATTAAAATGTTCACAGTCAACTCTATACAAGACTTAAATAAATTCATTGCAATCACAAGATAAATGATCAGAGAGGAATAAATAATTTATAATATCCACTTACCACCAATGGGTGACTTTTGCTTTCTTCCTGAATGTTTCAGTAACTTCCCTAAAGGTTTCATTTTATCATTTTCATTTAAACTTCCTTTGCTGTGTATTCTCAAGTAAAAAATCTGAAGTTGTAATTTACTGAGAAGGTAAGTAATCTGGCATTACTTATATTTTCAGTATGAAGTGTAAGTCAACATCAGGTTTCTTGCATAAAAATTTATGGAAGTTGCCTATAGAACTGTACTCTTCACTATTCAAATAACTGAGTGGAAAAAATTTGTTTGCTGCTGGGCCTGTTAATACAGGTTTAATTCAGTGGCAGAAAGCAAACAGCTAAGATTGACTTGTTCAAGATTGTAAAAAAAATATTTACAGAAAAAAAAAATTAGCACTCTTTGTTAGTTCCAGGAATAATAAAAAATGGTTTTTTCACACACTTATTTTTTAATTCCAAAGTGGAATTTTATATTTAAAAAATATTTTAAAACTGCAGATGTCCCTTTTTGAATTATTTCCATATTTATGCCATTAAACATAGCTTGACAGGCTTTTCTTTGATATATATAATTTACAAACAACACATTAGCTCCATGCTCTTTTTTAAAAATGTTTTGTAGTTTTTGAGCTTATACTTACAAAATATTGCCAGAAGTGGTTTTCACCAAAGGGCTTAATCCTCCTTGCATTTAGCATAAATGTCAGTTAAAGAAAAAGGAGCTCAGTGGTTCTTTCACCCTCTTCCCTCACATTTATATATTAAAGGCATTGAATAAGCAAATATTCCTCATGTGAAAAATACTGTTGCATAAAATTAGGTGACTGGAATAATGTGCAACAGATCTCCTGTTTTGACCCTGAGTCAGATGTAAAGTTTGTGGTGTCACAACCAGCTCTATTTGATTCAGAGTGTGATTCATGTGCATGTAAACATGAGGTTAAAAAATACCAGGAATTATTCTGAAATGTTCAATTGGACTGTGCTTCAATAAGAAAGATGGAGAAAAAAAAAAATCAAGAATATCAAAAAGTTGGCACAAGAAGACCTGCATATGCAAAACTACAAATATAATTGAAAGGCCAGACTGAAGCTCTTTTGAGCAGCAAAGCAGTTTAATCTTCTAGAGTCCTGATCACATAATGGCAACTAAGTCAAAATACTCATTCACTCCTAAGGATTATGGTAGAGGAAACGATTTGAGGCCAAGGGATCTTAGAGTGGGTGAGCTTTTATCACCATTAGTGCATATTATACTCTGTAAGAACAGCAGGATTTAACCAAATACAAAGAATCTCTCACACTGTTTTCTTAGCTAAATGTGGTATTTTTGAAAGGGAAAAAAAAAAAAAAAAGAAAAAAAGAAGAGAAAGCTTTGTGTACTGAGGCAGTGTTGGAGATAGTAATCCCCATCCCAACCTCAACTTTGAAAAAGTGTGGAAAGATGGAACACCGAGGCTGACAGAAAAGATTTACAAGTTCAAACAGGAAGGTGAACGAAGCAGTGGAAGAAAAAGCAAGGCAATTTCCACTGACTGATCACCATAGTCTAATTAGAGCAACAGCATTGTATCCAGTTCTCTCACCTAACAGCCACTGAGCCATAACGACATAAAAGAAATGACCAAGAGGGAAGGAAGGCAAGGCCCAGTGGAAAGTTCCATAAAGCGTTCCTGCTGCAGAAGGCTTACGGGGATGCTCAGAAATGAACACTTCACATGTATTTTGCCATAAATATCTCCCTCGGGACATTTGCATTCGAGTCAAGGATGTCTGCGTTGAATGACTTTGACAGTAATAAACTGCTTAATAATTTTATACTTAACATGGAAAATTATTTCCAAAGTACTTTTTGGACACCAGCTCAGAAGTATAGCCAGTTTTTTAACTGTCTGACTAATGCATAACTCAAATAAAACTGCTATACTGAAGTAAAGTCTTTGTAGTGGCTGTTTCCCATTTATTCTTTTATGGGAATATTGTTGGTTTTTTTCCCCAAAACTGCTGCTTAGAATAAAAGATAAAGACTCTTGTTTGACTTGATGGTGCTTGCCTAGGAAAAATGTTGGGTTTAGGCACAGATTATGCAGGTTGGCATAATTGGATTATGCAGGTTACATGGCATCATTTGGATTATGAAGGTTGGAATATGCAGGTTATATGGCATCAGTTGCAGGGAGTTCCCTAGGGACAGCCCTAACCTTACTGTTTTATCTTCTTTGTATCCTCAGGAGGAGCTGGGGCAGTAGGAAACCTCTAGGCAGAGAAAATCCCCTTGTTCCCTCTGCCAGCAAGGAGACCTGTATCAACCAATGGCTCTGTCACTGCTATCTGGCTCAGTTTGCTTCCATTCCCCTTTGGAGCAGCAACCAGAAAAGGTATCTACATTTCTGGGGTACTCAGGGAAGCGTGGTGAAACATACTCCAAGCCAATGCTTGCCTTGTTATGCTGTTAATTACATTTTGGCTTCCTCTCATTTTCCATTTCATCTGTCTCCAGAGCCTTTCATTTTTGATTTTTTTCTGGCCACTGGTTTAAGTGCTTCTGCCTATGTAGAGGTAGCCTACAGCTATAGTTCATAAAGAAGTGGAGTTCAGGTAGCCAGCAGCTTGATGTGTCTTCAAGCTGCAGTGTCATATAGTAAAACAGCTTTTACAGAGGTGTTAAATATGTAAGAGTTAATTTTGAAGGCAAGATTTCTGTTTCTATGTGACATATGTTTCTTGCTATTCTAGCTTTAACATCAGTTTGTAGTAACTTACTATAAGAGTTAACTTACTGTATTATTTGTATTAAATCATCTCACTATCAAGGTTTATTATTCACAGAACTAGCTATTTACTAATAAACAAAATCAACTTCTCTTTATCTTGGTGCTTTATAATTGGTGTTTTTATAAGCAGTCTTTTAGACTGCCCCAACTCTTAAAAGCTTATAAGCCTTTCTAGTGCCTTCTGGTTGTGTCAGAAATTATTAGTGAAGAAATGTATGTGCTCTAAGAGCACAGAGATTTAACTTTGTCTTCAGAATGATGTTTCCCAAAAGACATCTGCAAAATAAAAGTCTGTCATAATGACATATTCCCAACAATATTTCTTTCTCTAGAATAAGCAATGAACAAGATTATTTAAGTAAGCAATTACATGTTTTTTCACACTCATGGAAAATGATTCTTTGCACTTTTATTTAAAACAATGGGAAATATGAAAAAAAAAAAAAAAAGAAAGAAAAAAAACAACAAAAAAACCACCAACCAACAAAAACCATCAAACCTCAGGCTGTCAGGGAGATGGCTGACTCAATTCAGTTTTCTACATGTTTTGACCCCAGCAGTGTCCATGCAGTATCATGTAGCACTGAATAGAAAGGTATGTGCACAACCCATACTCCAACCTGCCAGCTGCCTCCTTTCAGCAGTTACTCTCTTTTGACACCCTTGCATGCTTATGTATGGAGTCTGTGGAACCCAAAACTTCTAAGCTCTGGAGTAAAAATAATCTCTTAATGTGATCTGTCTCTGTCTTTCATTTAATCAAAGTGATTTTAGCCCAAAAGCTAACCAAACTTCTTCCAATTTCTGACTGTAGAAGGTGAAACATGTATTTTAGGCTGTAACTTTTATCATAGCCATGATACTGACCTGTTTTTTTTTTCCAGAACTAAATGGGCTTTCAAGAAAATTAACTATAAAATTTTATTACTTGCCTCCCAGTTACCAACTAATACTCTCCCCAGGCATATGTTTTCTTGTACTTTGACAGAACTACCTACCTGAGTGAAACCATGGCCCTTCTGATGTCAAAGGCAAAACTCAATTTCATGACTGGATTTTACCCTCTGGGATATATTTTCAAAGTATACATTTCAGCAGTCTAAAATGTCCTGAAAGGTCCATGCCAACACCACCAGCAGAACACACAGTAGGACATTTTTGCATTGGCATGAACAGTCCTGGTGCCTCCCTTCCTGTGGTTTTGGTTTTTCTGTACATAGACATTTAGATTTAAATTTTGTAAGAAAATGTTATTTATATAACTATCTACATAACAGCTACATCACTGCTAGTGCAATATAAATAACATTAACATTAACAACAAAATTATGCTTGTTTTCAGGTTTTTTTTTTTACACTGTCTTTATGGTAACCCTAAACAATGCTGTATTGATCTTACATTTCTTAAATGTTTTTCTACTTTAAATTATTATCAGTGTGGGCCCCTATTACAGCAGAGTGGTTCTTGATCCTCATCATAATGGGTATAAGCTCAATACCAGCCTTTCTGGCACTGTCACCAGAGTACATCACAATATGTTTACCACAGTGTGCTAATACCCATTTAGAAGCTGGTTTTCTCCCTTAAATTTCATATAACTCTAAAATGCACCAGAAAACACATGCCATGTATGCATTTCCTATGGATACTGTATTGTTTCTATAACATACATTTTTATTGTGAGTAGATTTTTCTTTACTTCATTAGGTTGAAGGTTTCCTTTTTGATCAGAATGCACTCCTATGTTGACTGGCTAGAGACCCATACTTGCCAAAAATTCTGTCTTGGGTCACCAGAATGTCAGAGAACATAAACCTTTCCCAACACCTCAAAAATGCAGTAACACAAGAAATCATCAAAGTTATGTTAAATGCAATTCAGAGAGGAAAAATCAGAGGTTTTAATACAAGTAGATTTCATAGCAATTTTCTGCTTTGCAACAGCTACCCATATTTTATGGAAAAAAAAAATTAAAAATTCAAAAGTCTCTCGGAATGATTATATTTTCATAAATATAATTTGAATCATGGGTAACTATGCTTATTTAAGAAGATCAGCATTTGAAATTTTTCTAAAATATCCTTCTTTGGTAGAAGATCTGGAGGAAACTAGAAGCAAATCACATGCACAAGAGCTTTTAGTATAGAAAGAGCATACTTACAGGAACAGAGTTGAAGGGCTACTCAGCTTTTGAGAAAACTTGTCCTTTGCAAGAATATATAATCCTGACTAGAGCTACATAATGAAAAGATTTATTAAATATACAATCCATGGTTCTTATGTATAAAAATGTTTTATTTTATCACAAATCACCTTGTCTGAGCATGAATATATGGAAAACTTCAGATGAAAAATGTAAAAACTGAAACTAAAGATGAAAATTATCCAGCTCTTTATAACAAACAAACTAACAAAAATTATACATGGAATTTAAACAGATGTCTTCCATGTGTAGGCTGCTCATATTTTCCTACTCACTGTAGTGTTTCTGTATACAGTTGTACTGCATGATATAAAATTTTTAAATGCCAGAGAACTGCCATACACAACACTTGTTTTCATTGGGTGAACAAGCTATGCCTGAGCTCCTTGATCAAACACCATGCAACAGTCACACATTTTTATTAAATAGAACAGAAAAAACTTTGCTATCAACATTCTCAATTACTGTAAATATTACTTCTTACTCAACTGATCTGCTTCCTTTCTGATTATTACGTTTGTATCTACTGGCTTTATTGACATAATAACCTTTGCTAACTTTATGTCTGTAAACCCCATAGAAAGATCACTAAGAAGTGCTTATGACCAGATTTACTAATATTTCTGAAAAACTGGAGTTGTTTGCTAATCCTAATCAGACTTTTCCCCCCACCCTACTGAAGAAAGTAGAATTACTTGGCAACCAACAAGAGACTAAATTACAATCTCCAAAATTCTATAAGTGGTGAGAAAATGTAGTTGGGAAAGATCTCATTTTCATTATTGGCTCTCACAGACAACGCTGCAAAAGCATTGGCAGTTTGCACAACACTTTTTTTTTTCTCTATAAAATAAGCTATTTTATTTTTTTTACTTGATGAGACTCAGCTAACGTGGAACATGGTGATAGCAGTTTTATTCACTTCTCAGATTAAAAGTAAGCTTTAACTGTTCTTGAAAATCCCTTCTCAATTCTATGGTTCATGAAGCACAAACTGCCCCACCATGTGAGCTGTGCCTTCATGGACACTTGACCTACCCCAGCTTCCTGGCCTATCTTCACAGCTCAAAGAGAATGACAGAAGATAAGTTCTGATACAGTCGAGTGGCTACAGGCTACTGAAAGTGACATTAAATAAATGAACTATTGTTAGCTATCAGTTTGACTCTCTGCCAAGCAGCTAAATGAATCACTTTGAAAAATTAAACAAAAAGAGGTTTAATTTGACATGACTGTTGTTTGACTTTCCGCTTTTTTGTTTTAGTAGGGACCCAATGCTGATGCCGTGCCATGCCAGAGAATAAGCAGCACATATCTGTGCATTGCCAACCCATAACTAATGCATTAAACCCTTTTATTTTGCACTTCTATTGTTTGCTATTAGAAATGTGTAGTGTGGACTCATAAGTCTACAATAAAGCCCCTGGATATTTCACAACTAAAACTTCTCTATCCTCTCAAAAAGTTTAGCTGTTTGGCTTTGCCCTTTATGTACTAAATAAGCCTGGAGGGATACAAAATACAGATAGAACTGAAATTGTTTAGCTTTTTGCAGTTTATATGTGCCCTTCAATCTCTTGGACGGGAAAAGGGCAGGGGAGGCAGGGTTGTTGCAATAAAATGTTTTATACAGTGAATTGCCTTGG
The DNA here is from genome assembly GCA_024611195.1 of Ceyx melanurus. Classification (NCBI taxonomy): domain Eukaryota; kingdom Metazoa; phylum Chordata; class Aves; order Coraciiformes; family Alcedinidae; genus Ceyx; species Ceyx melanurus. The sequence continues at coordinate 14,901 of JANHGL010010816.1, read as the reverse complement.
CTGTATAAAATGTTAATGTTGAAGTAAATCACCAGCTTGGCAAGTAAAGTTAGCAAAAGGCCTCCTGCCTGACCATTTGCAGTTTTGTGCTTCTTCTCTTCAATAGCTTTCTTTTCCTTATTGCTACTTACAATAAACACTCTGGGACAAATTTTCCACCCTGTCACAGCACGTGACCACGCTGGCATTAATTTGGTAACACTGATGTAACCAAGGCAGAAGAATTTGGTCTTCATATTTATAGGATGCCTTTCATCTGAGGATATCAAAGAATAAGCCTGACCAAAATCAAGTTCCAAGATCAAAACCGTCCCAAACTTCAGGGAAGTGCAGAGCCAGCCTTTGCAGCCAGATTCATTCCTAATCCAGATTTAAGGCACTTCAGCCCTGAACACAGAGGTGCAAATTAGTTACAATACTTCCTACACAGAATGGGAACCTGAAGGAAACACTGAAAATTATTAAAACCTGTGGTTTGTTTCAAAATCAGTTTCTCTTTTGGAGACATAATTGTGGTTCTGGAGGGCATAAGCCCAAAACAGTTCTGAATATTTTATTTTCTGCTTAGTGCAAACCCAATTACATTAATAGTTTTTTCTGAAAGAAAACAAAATAAAACAAAACAACCACCTAAGGAGCTTGAAAACTTAGTTCAAGTTGGCTGCAGAAAGGATTAAACAAAATAAACTGCTGGTTATGAAATACATGATTTCATGTATTCTAATCACAACAGAAGAAAATATTTTTGGTGCCTTAAGTTAATAAATTCAGCCAATGCAATACATTTCTTGCTGTAATCAGAAACTGAAAAGTGAAAAATAAAACATTTCCATCATTTTGTATTAAATAATTCATCACTTGAAAAGAATCTGCAGCAGGGGTCATTTATACTGGGGACAATTGGCTTCCACTACAAGAGTTTCTGTAAAGCATGCCCTTGCCTGCCTATGGACCCTGTCAGATACTGAACTCACCTGGGCAGGTGGCCAGGCTGCTGCAGAGACATGACAGCCTGTTTCAACTTGTGCTGATGGAAATAACAGGCACAGCTCTTCTTCCCTCCCTGCAGAGGAAGCAAGGGGGTGCTTCCTATGACTTTGTTCATGAGCAGATAGTAAACCCACAATTTTTCAAGTTACTAGCAATTATTACTAGTATTAAATTTTAACAGATAAAATTGTGAAGATGAACATAGGCTAGTGAATGACTTGGTAAATCTTGAACTGAATTAATTGCTTTTGATTTTTCTCATTGTTTTCTAAAAAATATCTGGGTGGAGAGGGGGAGAAAGAATAATTAAATAGAAAATGCACAGCTTGGAAATCGAATACTCTAGCTTTGGCATGGGACAACATGGGACAACCCCTCTCTACACAAAATTCAGCTGTGGGGTAGATCTAGATGAGACTAAAACAATATTTCTAAATGTTGTTAAGTCTGCTTATGTTGTCCTAAAATATGACCAGAATGCTAACGGGGCAGAGTCAGGCTCTGTTTTATAGACCTCCCACAGAGTTCATGCTTCATGCACCACACAAAAAGAAAAGTTTTGTATGTGAGGCTAAAATTAACCCTTTTCTTCCCTCAAAGTGAAGAGGCACTATGCATAATGCTACTATGGATCTGGGAATCCAATTCCCTCAGCTGCTGTCAACACCACTGTCCAGACTGTGAGGAGCAGTGCAACTATCAGTACAGCTGACTTCTCTGCATACAGCTTCATGGACATTAATCTGACAAATCCTCTTGACAGATTGACCTCCACATTCAAGTGAATTTTAATTTCAGATTAGAAATGAATGGATGGTATACAATGTAAATATTAGACATGCTCCTCTCTCAGATTGACTAAAAACAAGGCACTCATCTATCTGCAGTCTTTTCTATGCCTTAGATATCTGTGCCCTTACCACTTTTACAGACTGAAATCAGGCAGCATCAAATCAAGTAGCCCCAAATTAGCTACCTCTGTGTTTTCTAGTGTTCAGCATCAGAGTGCAACCAAAATGGTTAAGAATGTTTGCTGTTGTTTGTAAGTTGTAAATCTAATGCTCACCAATGCTCTAATGCTCTTGACAAGACTAACTCTACGTTCTCTACTCTGAAAAGAGGGAGAACTTTTTTAAGATGCTTTAAAAGCAAGAATAGTATTTACAAGTTTTCTTACTGAATGTAATACTTTTTCCATTTTTATATATATCCATATGATTTTGAATAGTAGCAATATAATTGTTATTTGAAGTTTCCCCTGAGAAAATATAGATCTATTGTATTCACCTTTTAGAATGCTGCTTCTAACAAAAGAAATATGTGTACACAGCTTCTAGGTCAACATTCTTCAGAAGAAAGTCTGTGTATTTTTGTAACAACTGCCCTTTCCATTTCATTCCCATTGTGAATCTCAGATTAGTGTGTGGTAAAAAGTGAGGATTTTGTGATGTTTGAAATTAGATTAATTAGCTTTGCAAAATCTAATTAACATGCACAGAAACACATATGTTACAATCTACTAATTTATACTTCATAAAAGCAATGATGAGACCTTAACAAAGTCATACCCAAGAAATAAGAAACCCTCAAACCCTTTCTTTGAAGTATCTGAGCCCCAGGATTAGGGAAAGAGAAAAAAAAAAAAGTTACACTTGAGGTCTGTACAGACCATCATGAACCTATAAGTTTTGTTTACTCAAAAGTGAAAAAGAGACAACACAAAGTACAAAGTCTGATGAATACTAAAGACTGTTGTCTTTTCCTCAGGGGCTCCATGCTAAAGAACACTTCAACACAAGCACTAGCATTCTCACATAGCCTTTGTGATGTCTCCAGGAAGGATGTAGGCATTTAAGACAGGACTGAAGCTGGAACAGAGGCCCCTGGGACCAAGAATGGGATCCGAAATTTAAGTTACATCAATGCAACTTGCTTCTGCAGGTAAAGCTCAGGGCATGCTGCCCTGCATTTATTCTGCATATACAGACTTTTCCAAAGGGAGCACAGGGCATAAGTTCCCGGGTTTGAGAACAGTCCATTCCATATAATACTGAATTAACTTGCAAAAAGGCCAGGTTGTGTTGGTTAATGCCATTCTGGCTATGGTTTTAGGACACAGTGTTCCATCTAATACTCTCATTGCTCCACATTCTTACTCCACTTCAGCACCGTGCATGGTCATTTTTGGTACAATGCTCATATTTCACCTATCATGCAAAATTCCTCGTGCCATCACTAGCAGACCTACCAGAAGATCTAGAAATATTACAGCCCTTATACATAGCTCTAAAAAAAAGGCAGTTTGGTTTGTTGCTCTGTCCCTAGCAAAGTCTTTCCACCCAAAGCCAGTACATGCCAGAGACCATGAACAAAGTTGGCTATCTTTATTTCTTATAGCTGGTAAAAACCAAAAAGTAGGGTTGCTATATGAAGGGAATTGAACTAAGGTAAACAGAGAAAAGGTTGCTTGTCCTCTTCTGTGTCTCCAGTTTCTATGCTTGCATGAGATGAAAAATTAATTTTAAGATTAATATTTAGTAATAAAAACTCAGTTAGCTTTTTAACTGAAACTTAACTTGTATTTCATGTGTGGAATTAGGAGACTTTTATAAAACCTCATCTAGCCTTGGATGATTTTGAGGTATTTTTGTTGGGCCCCAAACTCTATAAACTAGCCACTACTAACAGTTTCCTTCTGTGAGAGGCTCTGTTTCAAACTACAGAAAAACTCAAAGGTTAACTCCAGAATAAACAGTTCCTGTAAAAGTAAATTGATAAATAGTTCCCCTGTAATCATATAATTAGTGGTACAATGTGTTAACCACTTTTGTGAAAGCAATTTAAATGCTCACCATTCACATTGTCAAAAAGATCATTGACCCAGTAGCTTAGAAACAATTGATGAAATGAATGTTGGTCTTTACTGTGGTTACTGATGCTGGGGCACATCTTGCTGTGTGCAGACAGCAAAAGACCCTTCATCAGTGTGTATCCACACTTTGTTTTTATTCTTTCCTAAGAAAATTTGGAGTTTGGGGCAGGGTGACAAGGATCCACATCTAGCCCAGATCCACTTATCATTAGATCAATTAGCCAAACCTCCTACACACTGAGCATCAATAGCTGTTAGAAAAGACGGTACCTCAAAGAATTCAAAACATTTGATATCTAAAGGTTTAGTAACACAATCACACTTCGTAAGAACATGAAACACCCACAGCTGAGTGATTCACTACCTAAAGGCTTTCATATTAGAAATCGCCTGAAAAAAATTATAGGGATAGAATATTATGTTTGCAAACCAAGTAAAAACCAAGGCAACAAAAGGGATTTTAAGGAAATTTTCCACCCCTCATTGGGAAATAGAGATCAAGATGATTAAGGCTAAGTATGATTAGGTCTAAATTACTGTTGGAATGCAGTCAACAGAAGCAAATACCCTCATTTAACTTTATCCAAGATCATCACCAGGAGTGCAAAATATCTGCAGTTTGCAAAATATTTTATCTTTATAAAAGGTCTGGTTCTTGTATGTGAAGTTTTCCACTTGCCTGCTGTTCAGCTGGTAATTTTAGAATAACATTTCTTAATATGTAGAACATTCCTTAGGATATGGACTAATTTTGTGGGCAACTCTCCTAATAGAGGCTGAGCTGCCACTATTAAAAATTAAGGCTCTAACTCTTGCACTTGTGAAAGGTACCTGCAAAAAAATGGAGCAATTGGTGCGGAAGGGTCTGCCTGCAACTTACACTCTTACTTATATGCACTAAATCCACTGGTTACAAGAGGTGTTAGTGCCAGTACTGCTCAGTGTTTCACTACTGATGCACTACAGTGAATAAAAGAACATTAGTAGGAATCCTTACCCCGGTGGTTTTAAGAGTAAACAGTAAAAAAAGGCATGTAATAAGAAAAACTAGAATATGCATGTGCTGCGGTGTTTGACTTTAAAAGCTCATGGAAAAGCAATGGGTTTGATTGATCTCATTCTGAAAGTGAGCTCAGCTTTAAAAAACTATGATAGACTTGGAAGAAGACAGACAATTTTCAAGAAAATAGCAAGCCAAAGCTATTAAATAATAGACATGGTGTTGAAGCCAGTCGTTCAGTCCCCAATAGTTCAAATGTTCTTCCATACTGACAGGGCTTGAAACCCTAGTTGTACCAAGAATGTCATTTAGCATCTGTCATGAAAGTAATGAAAATTAAGACTGGAGCTGCAAAAGCAAGTGGAAAAAATGTGACATAGTATCAGGATTGCCATGTGCTGTTTGTTGTGGAAAACACCTAGAAAGTGACTTTGCCTTTAAAATAGACTATATATATATACATATATATATATATATATATTTACCAGAGAGACAGAAAAAACCAGCTCCAGATCAACAGAAATGACAGAGAGATACGAAATAGGAATTATAGCAATTCAACCCTTCAATGAGTTCCATTCTACAATTATTCTTGTCCAGAACAACATCTTTTCTACAAGTCCATACTATTAAAAAGAACAATCACTTCAAAAGACTGTCACCTGACTGCTGGGTGTTAGCTCCCCTCATGAATCGTGTAGTACAAACACAGTAATTTCTGCTCAGCCTACAGAAATTCAGCTTAGCACAGCTGTAGGAACAGATGCTAAAGGCAAAACCAACATACTGTTATATCAAGTAGGTAATATTCCTGCTCATTTACTTTCCACTCTTTTTCTCAATTTGAGTGTATACCTTCTTTTAGAAAAATAGAATCAGAATCAACTCTGTGTTCATATTTTTCTACTTTTAACAGAAAACAGAAGTTAAACCCTTCCATGGCACAGCTGCATAGAGCAGGGTAGAAGAAAACTTCAGTATTTTGGGGGAGGGATGGGGGAAGGGGAAATGACAGACTTTCATTGCGTTGTTCCGGACATGCAGGAAGAAAGACAAGATGCAAGGGATGTGGTTTATTTTGACTGCAGCTTTATTAACTCAACTCCTCTGGGAACTACCATCAATAACTTGTACAGTACAGGTCGTCATTCTTTCCATAATCATTCCCACCTGCCGGAGAGCTGCAGTTGGCCTCCTTTCTCCCATCACTCCTTCCCTCCCCCCCACACCTCCACAGCTGGTCACCAGCTCACTATTGACCACCATATCTCCTAAAAATGGGTAAAGGGGCTGGAAGAGGCAATTGTCTCCTCCCTGCTAAACAGACTTTAGCAATTCCAACTCCCCCTCAGATTCTTACCTTTCTTTAAGTCCTCCTCCAGTTCCAGTTTATCAGGCATTCAGATCTTCATGCAACAAATACATATTTTACATCTGCCTTTTGGAAGGGACAGCAATTAGCTCGGCCTGAGCTTCTCCACCCCTCTGCCCTGTTTCCCAGAGAGTTAAGAGTTCACGTTTGCAGCTAAGCACAAAGCTATTATCAAGCTCTGTGTATACAGACTCAGCAAAGTGCCTCAAACAGAAACAAATGCCATTTATCCAGAATGCTGATTATTATGACATTTAAGATTGCTGTAACAATGTTTACTTAAATCAATATTTGAGAATACCATTTCAAATAGCAAAGGAAGTGGGTTTTTTTACACTGGTCAGAGAAAGTGAGAAGCAGAGAGTAATCCATGCTTTGTTTTTGTTTTTTTTTTATATGGGCATAACATGTTCATCTCATTCTCAGCTTTGTTCTTTAGCTCTAAGAATGGTCCCGATACCAGCAAAGAGAGAGAACTAAGGGTTTGGAATGAGAAGGACAATGTGTTTCACAAGAGCCAAGACTGTATGGAAGTGGGGATGTGCCTATTGACTATCTGCACACACATTCAATCCCTTGGGCTGTTCACACATGAACTTTATATGAAAAGTGTGTCTGCATATATACCTGCTCCCCATCTTCCCTGGCAGGAAGATGTGTGTGCAACTCACAGGTGGATGAATGAAGGATGAACAAACACAGCAAGAATTACACTCCCATCAAAAGTCTGTCCTTGAAAATAGCAGCAAATACACAATCAAAAGCATGCACAGAAAAAGTTTTCCCATATAATTCCAGCCATTTATCAGGTAAAAGGCACAAAAGTGCCTATGGAAAGTTCCATCTGGTATTCCAATGGTATGACCACTGCATCTTAAAAAGCCATCAGTCTATTTTTATACTTCTGTTCCTCTAAGATTTTTTTATTTGTTTTGGCAATGTATCTACATTTTCTATGAATTATCAGTGAAGGTAGGAAAGGCTTTCTAGGATATTCAGTGCAACAAATGTATTTGGAAATAAATTTCCTAAGCCATTAAAATGCAGTTGCATGCAGTAGCTATGTTATCACTGCCATGTCATTTTAGATCATTATCTTCCTTTTACAAGCAACAGCTAGTGCAGACCCACTGACCCTTCCCCTCTCCTCGCTTATTGCTTCAGTAACCAAATTAAAGTAATTAAAAGCTATACCAGTTGTAGATATGGTGTAAGACAAGAAATGGGTCTGTTCCCATTGACTTCAGAGAAAATGGGTCATTGCTATTCATGGTGCTGGCACCGGGAACACAAAATTAGGAGGACTTTGCATTTCTGTTTTGGTATTTTTATTTTTTTTTCACACACAATTAATAAGTAAAGTCAACTGCATAAAGGAAAAATGCATATCTCAAAATGGAACACATTTTCATCTGGCTTTCATATTTTCTAAATGAATTCCCTTGAAAATGAAGTATATAATTGAAACAGAAATTATATATTTCTTGCTCATAAAAATCGATCATACACAAGATGTTGAATGTTGAAGTACTTAGAGAAATTTACTCCATTGCATTTTTCACAAGAAGTTCCATTGTGGGAATTGATGATTCTTTTCTGGAATCAGGGACATTTGTCTCTGTTCCCAAATGCCACAGAATGGAAATACGGTATTCTATCATCTTGCTGCACTTGATCCAGGTCCATTCAATTTTTTTCCTAATGTTTTGGAAACATACAGACATGAAAACCAATGTCTGCCTGGCCCAGCAGGAGATGTTAAAATACTTCACAAACACCAGATGGGATTTTAACAATGTTTGTAAAATATAAAATGCTCCAAGCGTTCTCTGCAAGCCTAAAACTGAACATGTTTCATCTCATTATAGGCCTTTTTTTTCACCTAGTGAATTCCTTTATATTTTCTGCTGGAAGACTGACTTTATCAGACCTCTGATTTTTAAAAGGAAACAAAAAAAATCAACCATTTTAGAACCTAATATTGATACATATGATAAAATGTATGTTGCCACCAGTGTAAACCCTATGTAATCATTATAATGTGACTGCATTGTCTCAATGCTGGGAAAAAAAAAAGAAGCATATTAATTTTTGTTTCATTCTTCTATTAATTAACTAAGGCATTTGTGAGTTTTAAGATATTGTATTATGTTTTGTTTCTAACCATCAGATAACATTTTAAAAGTCAAAAAGCAGACTGCTTATCCATCATCACGTTGAAAGAAATAATAATGAGTCCCTACTCCTCCAGGATTAGGAATGCTGCTGAATGGAAAATTTTAAGAAATCTACTGTAGCCACAAGATACAAAATTATTTAAACTGAAATTGTTTGGGAGAGATGAGCCAGAGGCTCATCAAAAGTATTGAGAAGTTATTTAGATTATTTTTCTAACTAATTTTCTGTTTGATCAGAATTTCTTTCAAAGATTTGATCTCAAATTGTAAGGCAGTAATAGCAGAAATAATAAATCTTAAAATTTGAATTACATATTTAGAAATAATCAAAAAGAACCATTCATGTCAAAGCAATAGTTAAGTTCACAAGTATTCTGAAATGTCATCATATTGCTCTGGTGAGGGATGAATAGAATAATCAAAATCTTGTAAGTTTCCCCAGTATGGAAAAATCACCTTAAACTGTGTGATTCCCTAGAATTCCCTGGAAGGAAATCTAATTTATCTAATTTATATACAACCAGCCTTGTAGCCTACTTGTTCTCTTCTTGGTTTGCACTGCAGCTGGAACCAAGTCACACTCAGGGGATGTGACTCCAAAAGGCCTGGAGTTCCTCCTTCTCCCTTTCTGGCTGAGTACAGTGATTCACTTGGGACAGTAGCACACTGGCACTGATCTACAGAGTGGCCAGGGCCTGACCACTGAGAGCAAATAGGAGGTTGGGTGAAGCCTTCCAAACTCCTGCAATGCAGAAGAACTCAAGTGGGAGAAGAGGGCCCTCTTACTCACCCTGAGGACAACTCTTGCAAGGGCCTCGGGGCAACTTCAGATGCAATCAGCATCACACTGAAGGAATTTTAGGCAGCACCAGATGTAGGTAATGATGGAAAATAGCTTTCTTGGCTGTTGCTTCAGGAATTAAGATACCTCATCTCAATGTAGTTTCAGCAATCTTCAGCTTAGGGAACTAAGTGGTAGCAATGCAAAATAACTCAGTTTAGAAAGATTTAAATCTAGAAATGCCTATTGCCATCTGAAGATACTTAGTAGAGTGCATCAGTATAGATATTTTTGCATCAGGTTTACCAGATTCAGCTGTGATTTATACTTATTTAATTTTAAAAAAGTGTCAAAGAAATTGTGGACCTCTAGAATTTGCCCCTAGAATTTTTAGTTGTGACTCTTGGATGACTTCATGCAGAAAATTGTTGGGTGTCAACTAAACTAAAGCCACAAATGAGTTATGCATGGTCATCTTTAAATCAGAAGAGTATCATGTGCCTTTAAATTTCCCTATTCCTTTGCACTGCAGGCCACATTTTCATAAGGTGAAGCCTGATAACCATCTATTTTATGAGCACTAACTTTTGCACCAGCAAGTGTTGCAACTGCATTCTCAAAAATAGCTTTATTTTGGGAAAACAGGCAGATATTTGGGTGAGTGAGAGACCAGCAAGGTCTTGATGAATTCAGTGTGAACCTTTCCAACAATTTCATTGGTATTTATGTTAACAGTAGAATCATATTTTTATTAAGAAACTGAATATTTCTGCAGATCGATAGTTACAAAAGACAAACAGCAAAAGGATGGAATCAGGTATGTCAAACTCTGTCTTGCTCTGTGAAAATCCCACACTGAAGGTCATTCAAGAAAGAATTATTTCAGGAGAGCCATTGCTGTTATAATCTTTTTGTTATTCTTTATGTAATGTTGCTTGTTCTATTAATTTAGTAGCAGATATTACTATAGCTACTGAAGTGCTATGAATTATTAATTGATTATTTTTGCTCTCTTCTCCTGTGGTGTATTATTGCACTTCCTGCGGGTTTCATGTGAAGTGCAGCTTGTGCTTTTTGGTTAAATATTTTTAAAACAGTAACACTGTCAGGATAAAGAAAGCCAAAATAAATTCTACTCATGAAAATTTTATTTTGGTTAAGTAATGTATATGCATCGCCTACACATTTGGCTGCATCCATTTACAGACAAAATCTGACTTCATAGAAATTTATGTGCAGAAACAAGGGACAAACTTTAAAAGCTGGAACACTTCAGTAGAGATCTTTTTACAAGGGTCCTATAATTTGAGTTACTCATTTCCACATGTGGCACCCCCTTGAAACCTACACCAACAGTGAGTATACAGTCACAGAAAAACTGTGTACTATCTATTCCTTTGAGAGAAAGATATAAACAATCAGCATCCTGAGGGAATTCACAGAAAAAAAACCCAACCCTATTTTGCTATGCAGTCATTTACTAAAATGCTTCTCTGTAAAACTGTGATCTTTCAGTATTTTTATCTCCCAATGACCTCATAGATTTTCTATCAATTTGATTCTGTTTACAAGTTAAAATATGCTCATGCTTCCTTTTGTAAATGCCAACACTCCAAACTAGCCCTGAACTGTAAAAGTCAAGATAGATTTTCTCAAGTTTATACTCATCAGCATCACCAGCAAAAGATGCTCTGCAGCTGGAGGTCTATTAGAAATGCTATTGTGCAAGACTGATAATATATCAAATCACTCTTACTACATTTCTGGCTCTCAAGAAAGGAAAAAGCAGCTAAAACATACTGGCAAGGTCTATGCCACCTTTGGAAGAGCTGTAAGCACCTTGTGCTTCATCTCCTGTCTGCCTGCTGCTCACACATGACTGTTGATGGACAGGCTGCCTGCCCCATGGTGCATCAGTTTGTATCTGAACCCACACTGTCTTGCTTTCTGCTTGAATTTATGCTTCAGGGTTCCTTCCCCTGTGCTTGAACACCTTCATGAACCCTGAAGGAGCCCGTAAGTATATACCATGAGTCCTGGGACTCTCTGGCCTATATGAAATCTACCATCTAGGGACTAGACTCATCCCTAGAGTCAGCACAGTAAGCTGGCAAAGCTCAGCACACAGTGAAAGCAAACACTGGGAGGAAAAATGTGTCATTTTTAGCAGGCACCTTCAATGTATTCACAGTAATTGTACTCAGAGTTGCCTATACAGTGAGTAGTCTGAATTTCAGTGGGCAATGTGAAGCTGAATCTCCCTTCATCCCCTTTGAAAATGTCTATCTGTATGTTAGTCTTGGTGCTGCAAGTAAAAAAAAAAAAAAAAAAAAAAGTCATATTGAGAGGACTTTTTTTTTCCAATTTCTTTTTGGACATAGAACAAAACTGTCAATTATTTGTGCTTGTGTGTGTGTATGTGTCCAGATGCTGCTTTTCAAGTAACACATCCTACCCAAGTTCCACATTATGGCTCCATCCATGTTTAATGCCTTTAACTGCACTAGGTTCTCATTCCTATCTTCCCTTTCTCATCCAAGAGAGTCTATGATGTTGAATGTGTCCTCAATTATATCCCTTTTAATGGACCCAAAATGCTAACTGCCCTTCCTGCGTTTCAAAATTTACATCTGGAAACAATAACAAAGCTACTTTGCCTATAAGTAACTTTATCCATGCTACTTACAAATTAATGAACATTTTATTTGTATTTCTATCTAAATAATTTGATGAAGAGATCTCTCAGACATTGACTGATTCTCCTTGTCTTGGCTAAAGGGTGCAGTGCACCCTTTCAACCTCCAAATGTGATTTTTCTGTCTCTTCCAAAAAAAAAATAAAGGTTTCCAAGTTTCCATTTGAAATTACTGAGGCAAGCCAGTGGTATTAGTTCACCCTACATAAAACCTATTATTCATAAATTGGAACACCTACTTGATGACTGTAAAGGTGCAAGCTACGGGCTGGGATTCGGTACATTTCAGCAAACATTCTCTGATGTTATTATTACAGCAGACATAATTAATGTGAAGGAAAAAAAACACCCTATTTTTTTTAAAAAGCATATGCTTGCAAAGCAAGCATAATAATATAGAATGAAGGTAGAAAAAAAGCATATATTTTTTATAATATACCCTGTGTTCTAATGAACAATGCATGGATTTTTTAGGCAGCACATGGATGATTTTTTTTCTCTTGCATTTTGTGATAGGATCAAATACTCAGAAAGAAGTGAGAGAAGGGTAACAGACAATACTGATATTGTCTGTTCACGTATCTCAAAGCCAGCTATAAAAGATACAGGAGTTGTGAGGATGCATTTGAAGCAGGTTCTTTGCTCCACTCATTTGCTTGCATAGGGTTTAGAGGGGTAAATGCTGTTTCAGTTGTGAGAGGTGTTAACAAGAGCATCTAGAAAGAATGGCCATATCAGATGCACATCTTCCATCACCCTCAATTAGGGGCACAATGCCAGTACTACCATTAATCCCTTGGATTACGTTGTAGGTTCAGCATTTTCAGCAAGTATCATTGAACAAAACAACCCATAAAATATACACCAACTTCAAAGTCAGTGTTGGCAATGACATTTTCAATGCCAATTGCTCCTGGTGAAATAGAGCAGCAACTTGTAAAAAGAATCACATGACTCTCCAGGTCATCTCTGTAGCTTCAGATTGTGATTATTTTTTTTTAAATCACATTTCCTGAAAAACTGTAGTAAATAAAGAATATTTTGTCCAGGGAGGACTAGCTGGGGATACAGTGTCCTCAGGAGTATCATCATAGAAATACCAGGGTGGTTTTTTAACCTTTCTCTTCCTATCTATTCACATTGTAGCTGGGTTCTTCACTGCTAACATGTAATTGTTTTGGTCACCCTGTCTCTTGAAATTTTAGACTGTTCCTTCAGAATTGCCCTTTGTATATTGGGCTTTAGTAATTAAAAAAAAAAAAAAAAAGCCCATCTTGAAATATGGTTTCATGTTTGTAAAGGCAGTTTTCCAGAAGATTAGTAGTAAAAGCATTGTCCTTTTTTTGACAGTCCCCTTTAACTGAAATCACAACACAGGCCCAAACAAACCTTTCATCTGACATGTTCATGGCAGGATGATGGGAATCTGTTGTGGCAAGTTGATCTCTCCACTTTTTCACATAGAACTCGAACTCATTGGATAAAAAACAAACTCCATATCCAACCTTCTACTCTAAGCCATATCCTAAAGAAGCCTCTCTCTCCTGTGAATGTTGTTTCTCTGCCTTCCTCTGGCACTCTAAGCTTCTCTGTCCTTTAACCTGTGTATTGCTCTTCAGTACTTTAGGGAAGGATGGAGAGTTCACATTCATCCACATCCATAACAGCACAGAGAGGGTGCTAAGAGCATTCCCTCGTTTTAATATAGCCTGTGCAGCCTTTCCTCATTGTGTACGTGTGTCAGAGACTACCACATGAGCCCTCATTCTAAGAGTAGTGTCCAGGATTCCTTCTGAAATGAGCTGTATGTTGCTGTCCCCAGCTTTATTAATAGTTATTAGTTGGTACAGGGGCCATGCAGTCATTTTCCTTAATGAGCTCCCTTTCCTTAGGAGCTCCCTAACCTGCAGCCCTGTTATTCTTGCACCAGTATTACACCCCTCTTCTTGCAAAGACCTGCTGGTATGCAACAGCTGAGAATGCAGAAAGTGGATCCAAACCCCACTCTTTACACATGTACAATGTCATTTTCTCCCTCAGAATATAAAAGGCCTTTCGAGATGACCATGGGGTTAAAGGCTGTATTATACAAAATCCTTTTCACAAGTTCAACCTTTCACTTTTAGAACAGAAACATAGAACAATGTATGCTGGGAGGACTTAAGGAGGTTATCTGGCTCAACCACCAGTTCAAGGACCAAATTCAGATCAGATTGCTCAAGGCCTTATCCAGTCAACATCTGAAAATAAACCAAAGGATCTTGAAATAAATTATGCCCCAGTCTGGGCACAGCTAATAACCAGAGAGACATGGAATATTTGTTTTCTGATGAGTTTTACACAGGAGCTAGGACCGGTTAGTCTGCATCCTCACTTCTCCACTCCCTTCATCTCTTTCAGCACCTGATATCACAGAAAGCAAACACTTGTTTCTGCCTAGCGTTTTCTTTATTGCTCTGCCTGATGCTCTTTCACCATAAAACTATCATAACTTCACACCCTCCGCGCATTATAAATTCAAGTTTTATATTGCCTCTGTACTTTGAAAGCTAAAATAAATCAATAGCAATAGCCACCTGATTATATATTTTTTAATCTTCAAGTGTCATTGTTTGAAATGAGCCGATAAGCTGCAACTCCAGTCGTCTAAACCCTGTCGCCTGGATCGCCGGGTGAGTACCCGGGAAAGGGCCGGAGAGGCGGCAGCGGCCAGCAGAGGGAGCCCGAGCTCAACGCGCGGGCTCTGAGCGCAGCCGCTGCCTCGCCGGCCCGACCGCAAACAGCACCCCGCAAACAGCACCCCGCAAACAGCACCCGCACCCGACCACAAACAGCACCCCGCAAACAGCACCCGACCGCTAACAGCAACCGCACCCGACCGCTAACGCCCCGCATTCCACTCAAGCGTTGGTAAGAGGTGGAAGCCAAGTTGCTTTCTCGTTCCAGCAGTAGTAGCGATCTGTTGGGTGTGTTTTCTATAAATAAAATCCACGCCTTCCAGTAATGAACAATTA
>JANHGL010010815.1:13644-23793 GCA_024611195.1 Ceyx melanurus | reverse complement strand
AATTTAATAAATTTAATTTTAATAAAAAGAAATTTAAATAAAAATTTCTGTGATTTAGACTCCCTAAGGCTGTGTACTGTAGGTGAAGAGGAGCAACTAGTCCTTGTCTTCCTCACCTGAACACCATTTCCACCTCGTTGGTGTGTCCTGCTCACAGTGCATCCATCCTCTTAGCAGCAGTGGAAAGCAAAGAAAGGCTGGAAGGCAGATACATTTTTAAGCCAAATTATTCATTTTGCTTTTGTACTGGGTTGCTCTGAGAAAGTCCTGTTGAGCCTCTTTGCCACTATCAGCAATCCAGCTGAGACCAAGCTTGGGAACCATGGATTCTGCTGTGATATCCAGGGGTTCCTCATGCTGCCTTAAATCCATTCCCTTGCACTTATTCCCTTATTTTGCCTGTCCAGAAACTGCTTTTATACCAGTGAAATGCTGGCACTCTAACATAAACTCTAATTTTGGATCTATTTTGCCCTGGGCTGGCAGGATAATAAAGAAAATCAGCAACGATCTGAAAATATAATGTAGAAAAATAATAATTGGTTTTCAGCTATTTTGTTCTGTATTTTTGTATTTTGTTTTGTATTTTTGCAGTCAAATGGATCCATTATGGAGAAACACAAAGGCATCACAGGGTGATAAACTTTCAGAGGTTTCTTTGCTTACAGGTAATAAAACAAGCAAAACTATACCTTTCCAAGTCCAATTCCATTTTATATTTTATTTATATGACTGATAGCAATTATGTTAGTAGTCTTTGCTATGACTTGATATCAATTAACCATCAAGTTTATTCCCAGATATAGTGAACAGTGAGATGGGTTTAACTTACTTCATTCTATTATTGAGGTCTTTTATGTCCAAGGTTCTTCTAAGAGTTATCTATTGCACTTGTTTATACCTGATGGATCATGGAGGGAAAATAATGAATTTAGTTGTGGGAAACAGTAATAGATTTTTTTTTTTTAACTGACATAAGTGTCTATATTTAGATAGAATAAAATGATCAGGAAGAGAGAAGTTGAATTTCTACAATAGACCGGTCCTCATGAAATTCACATAAATTGTACTGAGACTATTTTTATGTAATGTTTTATTTATGTAATTCAGTTATTCTTTTGAGAACAACATCATTTTATCTGGTCTTACATGAGATAACCTAAAAAATGTCCAACCAGAAAGAAAAAAACCTTTATTTTTCTTAACCACCTCATTTTTCAGGGTGTTATGGAGTAATGCAGTTGAACTATAATCAATAGGGAGTCCCTCACTTTTGACTCCTATTGGAGAACATTTGCTTACCTAATCTGCATTCAAGAATGGATGCAGGGATACTTAGCATGTGATAGGGCAACAGGGAATTTTCTATCACTTGTACAGCTTTATTTTTTTTTCCCCCATTTTATCTCATACCTGTTCTCTGAACGACTTAACTAAGAGCAGCAATTTTCTTTGTATAGATTTGCAAATTATAGCACTAAAGGAACTGAACCAGCAGAGTGTGTTTTATTTTGTTGTGGTCCAGGCTCAACAAACCATCAATGCATAGAAATGGAGCACATGACTCATTCAAGTAATTGCTCTTTCTGCTCTTTCTACATGTTTTTGTCTCAGTCCTTCCAAAAGAGCTGCAGGATCATGTCCACTCACTGCTCAGCTCTTTGAGAGCATCTTGGAGCAGATGAAAATGCTGTATGTAAGGCTTATGTCACCGTGCTCAAAGAGATTTTGGAGCTTTATTGCAGGAAACATACTTGAAGTAATAATTTGTTTATTACATTGGCCCTTCTTTAGCCTGATCTGTGGAATAACTATTCTGAACAGTGAATGCTTAATGTACTTTACAGCTATAATTTAAATATAGTGCAAATGTCACATATTGATTTTGATTTAACTTATGGCTGATATTTAAATCATAATGGCACTGTTTCTTAAGGCTGAAAACATCTGACCTCTTACTTTATTATCTTTTATATTTTATGAGTAAAATTAAACTTCATTCCTTCTAAAATTTACACTCTCAACTCCCATATTTCTGTGGCTGTGAAGGCAGTTAAGAAACCTTCCAGTACTTCAAAAAGGCTTTTTGAAATAAGAAAAAAGCAATTTTATTTATGGTGTTTTATTATGGTGTATTATGCTCAAGCAAACGTGTGACTTAAACCTGTGTGAATGGAACAGAACAAGCTTTACAGTGCAAGATAACTCTGGTGCCACTATCAAATAGTAGTAGGAAAACAAAATCTATTACCAGCCTTATAGAGAAAGATGGAGAAATGTATCATGGAGTTATTCTCTTCAGTTTTGTTATGTTTTGCCCTCTCTGTTAGCTACCTTTGCACTGGCATAAGATTCTTTAACTGAAAAGAAAGTATATCCTCTACACTTCTGAGAAAATAATAAGAAGAAGGCTAAACCACCTAGTCATCCAAGCTCAGTATTTTGGTTTGAAAAGAGAGAGATGAAAGTTTAATAAATATCCTCCTGAGTGGCACTTTGGGCTAGCTTTTAAAATGCCATTGCTCCTTACCCATCATAGGTAACTAACTCAGAGTTCAGCAAGTTCATGGGAAACGTTCAGCTGAAAGCTTTTACCCTGGGTTATTGAGGATGCTCTGCTACCAGGTGCAGGTAATAGACAGGAATGGCTTGTCCAAACTGCAGGCTTTGGATGTGCAGTGTGAAAACAATTCATCTGTCTAAAGTGGGTGAAGATGAAATGGAAAGACAGGCAAAGAGGAGAAATGTCCGTGGGGATAAAGTGTTCTAAACACCAGCACTGCAGTCAAGAATGTACCACAGCTAAATACCTGGTGTCCTGCTCTGGATGTTTCCAAGATAATGAGGGTAAAAGGCTGGGTCTCCTTGAGACACTACAGGAGTACAGTAGGATTTATTTGTCAGTTGTTGATTTTGGCTAGAAAAAAATATTAAAATTTAATTTATTATTATTATTTTTTTAGGGGGGCTGATTTTAGTATATATATAGTTTTGTTTTTCTTTGCTTTCTTTTGTTTTGGTGTTAAATTTGCTTCATCAATAACTTCATATTTGAAGTTATAAGATACAGAACTTCTTGGGAGGCAATGTAAAAAAACCCTGGGAGGGAGAACTTTCATGGTCAAACTCCCTCTTTACCCCATATTTCACTCAACCATCTTTCAGTTATGATGCTAAAGCACAATATTGAGGAACAGGTATTTTCTCAACCCGACTTTGAATTTACAGATGGGAGTATGATGGAGTTCAAATGCTGGATGCAGAAGCAGATAGTAGCATTTTCTTATTTGATTCCTCTCTTAGATGATTCCCTCTCCTCCATGGTCCAAAGTCCAGGAAAAAAAAAATAGAGCAGAAACACACTTGTATAAATTATTCAAGGATGATGATGTTTCTAAGAAGCATCCAGGAGGACTCTGCCTATAAAACTTTAACATGACATCTTGGAATTGTGATGGGTGGGTTGGGAGGAGAAAGTTGAAGAACGAGCAGAACAACATCCTATGGAAACAGCAAATGATTTTTTTTTATTTTTAAATGCCAAAGAAAACTGTTTTCTCACTGAGTTGCACGTGAACTTCCAGTGATTATGAGTTTAGGAAAAAGGGAGATGAGGGTGGAGAAGGGGATATTAAAATATTAGAGAGTCTTGCCCATAGGTTACAAATAGGTTCAGTGCTGCTATGGGAAATCAGAAAGAAGGAGGCAGAGTCCAGCTGGATTTCTTTTCTATTCCACTACTTCAGTTAAAATTATGAAGTGATCCACTTGCCCTATTTAAAATGTTGAAAACCCCTTTTCCCTCCAATTGACAATTTGGAATCTTACCTCAGTTGTGACCTGCTTGATTTCCCTGGAGACTCCAAAGTACAAAAGGTGCAACGAAGGTATAATTTTTAATATAACTTCAGCAGACAGTAACAATAAAATAATGGCATATTCCCTCATCCAATAGAGTATTTTGGTTTGGGGTTTTTTTTTTTTTCAGTGGGGAAGCCCTACGGCAATGTCAGATGCCCTCTATTTAATGACATCCCTCTATCTTAGAACTCAAATACTCTTTTGGACAGACTGAAGAAAGGTTTCTAGGTGAATAAAACATCTCCCAGGACCAGACACAGTGAACAATGCTTATAGTGAATGGAGCAACTATGTAGAATTTAATAATTTTGGCTCTGCATTTTTATCTTTGTACCTTTAGTGCAGTGTTTCAAATCTTTGACTCTATGATTTAGCCCTATGGCCTTTCTCTTTTTCCCCATAAGTGATTCAAGTTGGGTTTTTTTTTCCTACTATAGGAATTCCTGCAAAAGCAAGGTCTGCTGCTTATATAGAAGCTAAAGTTAAAAGTGATTCTCCCAAAAAGCTAAATTTCCTTCTCTTTTCCTTTCATATATAATTTGTATATAGTACTATTTTATTTCCCAGTTGGATTTCTCTCTTTGCTGATTTATTTTTTTGTTTGGTTGGTTGATTTGTTTGTTTCTTTTCTTTTTTCTCTCTTGGGTTGATTTTTTTTCTCCTCTCTATCCAGCAGTGCACAATTTTCTTTATACCTGCTCACTGTTCCTTTGTTCCTGGCTATACAATGCCAATAATATTTGAGTCAAGTCTTTAACAGATGAGTACATCTGAAATGATGCAGCACATGAAAATAACACCATTGCACAGACAGCCAAAGGTAAGAATGAGAACTATACCTTTGATTAAGTTTTCATCAGACACCCCTAAAGTGGAAATACCTTCTGTGGTTTAGATTGGTTTCAACTCCCTGTTGTTATTTAATGCATGACAGAAATACCTTAATGCTTTTTAAAAATCCCCCCCCAAAAAAGGGGATTTTTGGATCTTCCAAAACTTCCAACTTCGAGGTCTGCTCACAACACAGTGGGGCAAAGCTGGGGCACTGGATGTCCTTCCTGAGAAAGTTCCCACGTAGGCAGGCCCCTGATCTGCTGTCTTTAATTATTAATTATTAATTCAGAGGCAGCCGAGGGCTATATCTGCCAGCCTACACAATTCTGAAGCAGAGAAGTATTCCCTGCTGTTTACAACAGGCTAGAAGCTACTATTCAGGTGATGTATTTGTTTTCCATGCAGGTTTTTTTTCTTCTTTCATATCCTCCAAGGTCTGGGTTTCTGTAGCCATCCACACATGCAGGTGATGGCAGAGAGTGACACTGGCACCACGGAACATCTGCGATGCAGCTTCAAGCCAAAACTCTGCTGCCAGAGTGCTCTGACTGTTCACTCTCCATTTTTGTCTTGGCTGAAGGACCAGCCACCTCCTGCCATGTGTGCTGCTGCAGAGCAGAAACTAGATTCTTATCATTATGACAGTTCACCAGCCAACTCCTACTACTTCTACCAACTGCAGAACGGGCACGAGCAATCACATTTATTCACTGTTCTGTTTTCCACGTGTTAACCCAGACGTGCCTTTGGCTTGCCAATCACTTGCTCCCGTGCCATTAGAATAACACGTGTGACACACCTCTGTCTTTTGGGAGGCAAGACTGACTAGATCTTACCTGTAAACTTCATTTTTTTCTGAAAGAAAAATGCCAAGTCAAAGTGCTAAGACAAAATCCCCTTCATACTTGGTGTGCTTCATACATTCAGCTCGGTGTGATGCTCGGAGGTGGTGATCTGAGTGGGAAATCTGTGAGACACTCTGGGTTTTTAATTCCCCAAGGACTGGATGTGAGAGAAAGCACAGCTCTAATTCACCGAGTCTTTGGCAGGAGCCAGCCAGGCAAAGCAGGGAATGATTCCTTGCTCCCAGCTGCTGGTTGATTGATGGGAACTGAAGGGGTGATAACTCTGGAGGGAGATGTTTGCCCTGTCTTCCATCTGGAGCTGCTGTGTTCTGACTCACAGGGATGGCTATTGAACAGGCTGGGCTGGCAGACCCTCCCCAGCAAGTTAGATGGAAGGCTGGGAAAATAAGGAAGTTATCCAGGGGTGCTTGGAACGAACGGAGTTTGATGTATCTAGTGCTGTTAGCTTTCATAATAACACAAAGTGCTGGGAAATTGTGGAGAGCAAAGGGAAAACAGAGTATGCCTCTCTGTCTTTAAGACAAAGAAACAATTGCAGATGGCATCTTCCATCTCTCAAAGCTGCTGCTTCCTCGGGGCTGTATTCTGCCCTTGGATCTGCCTGATGCATCACTGGAAAATGCTCTAATTTAGCATGTAGGGGGTGCCAGCTGCCAGAGTTTAAATTGCAGATAGAGACTAGCTTGTCTTTCCTTGAGCCCATTGTCCTTCTGTGCCTGAGACTTTACCATGAAGTTCTGAACCAAACACATCAATTTAGTCTGGTTTTTTTTCTGTTCTGTTCTATTCTGCTGTTCAGCAGTTACTGTTTCACACTGTGGTTTGCATTCTATACAAATATCTATATCTCTCTCTCTCTATATACATACTCTTTAATAAAATTGTCTTCTTATAAGCCTTATGGTCTCACATTGCTAAATTTAAGATAATATCTGTCCAAACCAGGACACTCTTCAATAAGGTTGATAGATACCTATATAGCACTGGAAAAATATTTTTTCTTTTACAATTTGCTATTACTCTTAAATTATTTCTTCTTAACTCAATCTTTAATTGCAAACTCTCATTTTACTGCTTTTTTTTTTTCCTCCCCACCTATATCTTAGAATATTATTTCCATATGTAATTGTATGTAGTCATTCAGATTGGACAAATACATATAAGTTCAGACAAATGGAAGCCCACATATTGGAGCAAAGAAAGTGCTTAACTGAAAGCTCTTGTAATGGAAAGGTTTAGAACCTTTGATATGTATCCAGAAGTCCTACCTCTAAGCTGTTTTGTATTCAAAGTGAAATGCCTAGCATACAGAGAAGAAACATGCTGAGGGAAATGATTGCTGCTCATTTCTTTTCTCTTTAATGTTGGAATTCCTCAACTGGCCGTGCAGTGTTCTGTCCTTCATGGTGCCCTTGAATAAGCATAAATGACATTTTCTCATCTCTAGGTTTACTGAGCAGGTTGCAGATAGACCTGAAGAGTTTAGTAGATTTCTCAAGCTGAGAATCTCTCAAGTGACTTTTTCCTTCCTCCATGTACAGCCACAGGGCTGGCAAAACTGCAACACCAGAAAGAATTTAAATGTTTTGATGACCCTGTTTTAAACTTTGCAGACATTTTTCTGTATAATTTGAATAAGAGCTCTGTGTAATATTTTAACAGATACTCTAAGATAAAGAGGAATTCTTTAAAACAAGAGGAATTCTTTAAAAAGCAATGTTTGCCCTTGCCTGGTGTAAAAAGACATTGGGTGATGTTTGCAACTAAAAGTTTGTGAACAGAGCTATTCAAAAATTTCTTGACTCACATGCACAAATTTGAATTATTATATGATACTACTAATACTATATGATACTAATAATGAAAAAATCTCATTATTATCTTTGTGCAAGTGATGAAATGAGAGCACAGCAGAGTGAATTATTAAAGATCACATGGTACTTCTCTGATAGAATTGTGGATCAAGTGCTATGTGCACATGCTCTGAGTTTTGATGTATATTTCAGTTCACCTGCCTTTAGGTAGCTACTGTCTGAGTGTGTGCACTTTGACTAGTCATTGCAGCTCCTTTTGGAGACAAATGGGAAGCAAGTTTTGGACTGTTCTTTGTGTGATATAATTTGGGTGATTGTCTCAGAGTAGGATGGACTGCTCCCTAAAGATGCTTTCCTACGACTACAAAGAGAGCCTGGAGAGTTTATCCTGGATGTATACACCTCTATTTGTTGACATTTATTCAGAAGAATCTCACAATTAATTACATCTGCACTCTAATTACTAATTATGAAGCCTGTTGGGTGCTATGTTAATGATGTTATGCCAGCAGAAATGGCAGCTAACATACCTTATGAACATTTCCCATGTACTATAATTGCATCCTGTACTTTCTCTTTCATCTTCTGTTTACAAATCTTATTAATGTTTACAAATATCCAAAGGGTGGGTGTCAAGTAGAAGGGGCCAGGCTCTTTTCAGAGGTGCCCTGTGACAGGATGAGAGGCAATGGTCACCAACTGAAACACAGGGAGTTCCACCTCCACATGTGGAAAAACATCACTGTGAGAGTGACAGCCTGGAACAGGATGCCCAGAGAGGTCATGAAGTCTCTCCAGAGACTTCCAAAACCTGCCTGGGTCTGTTACTGTGTGGCCTGGCCTAGGTGATCCTCCTCTGGCAGAGGAATTGGGCTCGATGATCTCCAGAGGTCCCTTCCAACCCTTAACATTCTGTGATTCTATCACCTGGAAGATTCTACTTACCATAAAATTCTGCAATAAATCAATTAATTTTGTTATTTATTTAATAATGTAACATTAATTTTAAAATACATAAAATAATATTTAATGTTTATTGAGTAGATGTTATGATAATGTGTATGTATATATATTATATGTATAATACTTTCTATTTCTTATTGACCTTATTTAGATGTTTTATTGGGGATCATTGTAACAAGACATGTAGTAATTTCCTTCCAAAGCTTCAAAATCTCTATCATGACCTGCACATATATACCTTCAATTTCTATTCTCATGTAACAAAGTGCTAACAGTAGATAAACTGAGGTGGAAATTTATGTGACTTACACCAAACCATAGCAAGCTAATGAAAAAGAACTAGGCTTGATGAATCAGGTTTGATGCTGAAGTTAGCAGCCACATTTCAATCTGTTAAATACAATTGTCATTATTCTAAAATACCGGCATTTTTTTACAAATTTAGTCCAGATTCCACAGCAGAAAACAAAGCTCAAGACAGTCTGTTAATACTGATTTTCTTATAATAAAGAACAGGTGTGCCTTTTCAGTCCTAGCCAGGCAGGTGTACTCATCAGAGACATTACACAGGCTTTTGTAACTCAAAATGTTTGTTTTAAAACAGGTGTGTTTTCAGTTCTGAGCTTAGAAACTTGAAAAATCCAAGTAGTTTTCCCCTTGCAGTGTGCTCTGAAGGACACATGATGGAGCCAGCAAGTTCACAAATAGGAGTTGCTTTCTGCAGAGGATCTGCAGTGAAAACTACCTAATGCACACTGCAAAGTACCCAGGCACAGGGGTGTCAAAGTGCTTTGTCACCCCTGGCCATTAACGAATCTCTGAAGTTCACACAGCAACACACACCTGAAGAGTATCAGAGTCTAATAATTCAGTATATTTCTTTGTCAGAAACACCCACACAGAAGATGGCAGAATTCTTAAGATAGATATCTGCCAGAAGATTTTGCCTTGCAGCATCCCAGCCCTTCCCTGGTTCCTCTGTTATTCTCACCTTATGGAGAGACAGCTTCAAGGTAGGTGGATCTGAGCCTAAGTCCTTCAAGACTTTTGTTAGGTATATGTTTTTAAGTTTTGAAATATCTTCTTCATGAGGAAGAGAATGGCAAGTCTTTGAAGAAGGTGTAATGATGTAACCTCTCACTTCTCAAGGGAAGGCACAAAAAAACCTGGGATTGTTTCTGGATGAGTCTGTAACAGTAAGAATGTCCTGGAAAACTTAAAATTCTCTGCCCTGGGGCTTTTTCCAATGCTTGTAGCAACCTGAAAAGCAGATGCGAACCATCTGGGCTCTTTAACCCTTGTCTCTACTCACATTGTGCTTATGGATAAGATAGTGGTTTACACATAAGTGGTCATGCAGTGCTGCATTTACCTGGTTTCAAGTTTACACTGCCATGAATCCATAGTAGCCCTCTGTGTTTGCCTTTTATTTCTATTCTTCCATTAGCCACATTTTATCACATGGCAGATTCTCCTTCAACCAGTAAGGTAAATTAATTCCAGTCCTTCAGCCCTCACCTACAGTGAATAATTGAAACCACTCAGAATTGGAAGTTTCAAATCCAATTTGAATTTTTTAGGGTGAAAATGGCTCTTTCTCATTGTAATATTCAAGTTAAGAACATGTATTTGGTACAAAACAGAGGTTTGCTTTTCCTTTTCCTCTTTTCCTCTTTTTCTTTTCCTTTTCCTCTTTTCCTCTTTTTCTTTTCCTTTTCCTCTTTTCCTCTTTTTCTTTTCCTTTTCCTCTTTTCCTCTTTTTCTTTTCCTTTTCCTCTTTTCCTCTTTTTCTTTTCCTTTTCCTCTTTTCC
>JANHGL010010814.1:40202-64339 GCA_024611195.1 Ceyx melanurus | reverse complement strand
CTCGTCTTCAGACCAATTATTTTGAAAACCACATTTTTTCCCAAGAAGAGGTAAAATCTATTCAGAAATTAATCCACCTAAGTTTGTACTTTTGTCACAAGTGCTGAAGCTTTCTTACAGAGACGATACACTGGAGGTGGTGTTATTTTGTGGTGGTTTGTTTTTTTTTCCCATTACTGATGTTTTCTATAGTAATTAAGTGGAAAAGTCTCCACATTGCAAAAAATGGAGAGACAAAACCAGAAAGATAATGTTTCTCTCAATGTGATTTATGTCCTGCTCAAAGGGATTTTTTTTTAATTGATTTTTCAGCCGTATGTGCAGATTACAGTTAGTGAATTAATTACAAACATCAGCTCAGAATGGTTGCATACTTATGACAGATTCATCTGTGTTTCAGTCCATTAGTAATTAAGTATTATGCACAGCACTAATTCCCCCTGTGCATGTACAGTAGATAGACTGTAATCGTACACATGAATCATAGGGATGTTATACTAAAAGAGATTAGAGTACCACTGTTTATCTCACTATAGAATGGAAAAGTATAGTAATAATTGCTTTTATACTAATGGAAAGTGTAGGAAAAAAAATTAAAACAGAAGATAAATAAATTAAATTAAGACATTAAATTAATTTACTACAGTATAAGAAAATAAAATGATCCTCTTCATTATTCCCACAGAACATATGTAAATGTAAATCCACAGAGTGCTTTTTGTTTATATACCCAATATCAGTTGCAGTGTTCATAATCACTTAGCTGTTACTGGTTTGAGAATCTGAACAAGACATGGAAAACCAGTAGTTAAGGGGTCAAATATAGGAGTTGGGCAGATGGGAGAGAAGTAGAAGATTAAAACAAGTTTATCAGACTGAATCAGACAGAAAAATACAAAATCTGCAGTTTTTTATGACTTGAAAGACAATTATCGTTAAAAGGGAAGGAGTAATTTGGTATTTTGGAAATTATTATTTCAGATAAGCTTTAAATAAACTGTTAATTTCCATTTATTAAATAGTTTTTGCCTTCTATTGCTCCAAAATGTATCATGGTTATATCATATAGCACACACTTTGTTTCTTGAATGAAAGTTTCAGTAGGAAACTGTTCTCTGCCCAGTCTCGGGCTCATTTCTCAGATCCTAACAAGAGATGCCAGCTGGGACTGTGGCTCTTGTGAATGCAAAGCATTGTGTACTGGAATATAATATATTCATCTAATAGGTTCACTGTTGGATCCTACAATTGGTTTCTACTTGGGTCAACTTTGAAGCTGCAACTTGAGGCAAAACCTCGTGTGCCTAAATATCAATGATCTGAGACAATATAGTTGTCAGAAAATTAAATTATTCCAGGACAATTCTTCAAAGAGAATGGCATCCTACCAGAGCTGCATGAAGTCCTACAAGAAACTGAGCATCACACTTGGGTAAAGTCACTAAGCAATAGAAATGTTTGCAACCAGATTTATACAGAGGCTCCTCAGTAGCCCTTGTGAATACTGTGAGATGTAAAGTTCAATATTTCATGATCCTTGTGCAGGAGTGAGCATCACGGAAAGCTGATGAGCACCTCTGATAGTGATCTATTAAATTAGGCTTAGAATGATCTATTAAAATAGGCTTAGACTAAGGATAAACTCACGGTCCACAGTGGTGGACACCAGTGATTAGATTATGAAATTCGTGCTTCCTGGTAATTAATTGGACTGGCAATTCATGATCATATAGAGATATATTCTATTTTAACTCAGAGATAAGCGGTTGGCTAGATTAAGTTGAAAATTATCTGTTTACTTTTGAGTAGTACACATAAAGTAAATGGAAGATTTTAATGTGTTCTCAAAACATTTTGACAAAAATTGCTTATCAACATTAAAATCAACATTGGTTTTATTCTGCTCTTTGTGTTAAAGTATTTTAGGAATCTTATTATTTATTAGACTATTTATGTGTACTCTCAAATCTCTTTCCCACCAGGTATGTGAAAGCTCACTAAATAGATAGCAGCGCAATAAACAGCTAAACAAACTCTCAGTTCAAGCTTTAATCTACCACAAATATGAACAGCAATTGCATATATCTTGAGTGTTTTAAAATTTACTTCGTGCTGCTGCAGAAGTATATTATGGGTTTTTCTCTATGTCTATTTACTCATGCTTTTAGTCACTTCAAGTAGAGGAGATTCAGAAAGAGGTCAAAATTGACAGCAAAACTGAATCAGGGCTTCTCATGCCAATGAAATAATGAAAAACAGCACTGTTCTTACAGCAACAATAATGAATATAAATAGGCAAAAGTCTCTGAACAGCTACTGGGAGGAAGAGAATAAGGCATCCATGTCAAGAAAAAATATCTTTTCCTGCCATCACAGATAGCTTTGTGAGCTGGATAAATTAGGATGCCCTTTAAACAATTTTCATGCTTCAAGAAATGTGTGTGAGAGACAGGTCTCTCTTATTTTCCTTTAAGGGATAAGACATAATAGTTTGAATTTTACTTGTATTTTCTACACCGTTATTTCTCGTGTCAATCAATCCCAGATACAATCTGTTATCTCATCTATGACATATTACAAGTTACATAGTAACTTTCCTAATTAATTGCACAATATCAATAACGACACAATCTTAAGTTAAAAATGAAATAGTAATATATTGACCAAATGAAATCTGATTGTGAAAAGGTATAATTTTCTAATATCTAACCAAAAGACAGATTTTTTTATTTCCTCTATCATAAACACTGAGAAATAAATTATGTAGCAAGGAGAAATAAAAAGAACTATGTGTTGGGATTTTTTTTGACATGTGCAGAGAACTTGTGTGGAAATGTTAAGATATGGAAAAAAGCATTTCAAACAAAAGCAGACATTTGCAGATTTGCTTGTCTCTGAAAAGTCTTAGTGACTCACTATTAGAAATATTTAACTTGATTTGAAAGTACATTTCTTTTGAGCTGTGCTACGCACATCAAATTTGAAAAGAAACTCTAATTTCCATAATGCTGTATCAGCATATTCCAGGGAACAAGAAAGTGTATGACAGTTTGTATTATTATATTTTTTTATTATACTGTCTGCCGTGACCTTCACTACTGATCCCCTGAAAGATGTTGATTTTATCATCCCATCTTTGAAACAAATTCAAATGGTGTCGTGAAATTATTCTGGTTTACACATAATCAGTAAGAGATACTAAGATCAAAGTTGTACTGACAAAACATATGGTTGCTTAGATAAGCTAGGTACAGAATCTGTAATCCAGAATAGTGAACTTAATTTTTTACTTTATCTTCTCTTTAATGCAGCGGGTAGCTCAAGTAATAATGTATGTTTAAACTTAAACTTTGTTTCACACAAAAACCTGTTCCTTCCCGAGTAATGTCATGCAAGTGTTCTCTTGTTGATTATAGGAGAGATCAAAAACACTTCTTGCTGAATGGTAAGCATTCAGTTAGAAGGAGAGGAAGGAATCTGTGGTGAGATGTTGTAAAGAGCTCTGACCCTAACTGACTAACTGGCTACAGAGTCAAGGTCACTCTGCTTATCTTTCTTTTGTTAATCCCTGATAGTGATTATGCAGCTACATGATGATGATGGGTCTCACCAAGAAAATCTGGAACCTCTGGACCTGAATCCCCTTAGGCTAAATCAAAGATTGGTAGGGATTGGAAGGGACCTCTGGGCTCATCAATTCCCCCTACCAAGACAGGTTCACCTAGAGCAGGTTGCACAGGAACGTGTGTCCAGGTAGGTTTTGGAAGTCTCCAGAGGAGACTCCACAACCTCTGGGCAGCCTGTTCAAGTGCTCCATTAAAAATTCCTGTGTTCCAGTTTGTGACCACTGCTCCTTGTCCTATCGTTATCACCACTGAAAGGAGACTGGCACCATCTTGTTCACACCCTCCCTTTAGATAGCTATAAACATTGATTAGAAATCAATCCATTCTAAAGAAGCCTTGCTGAAGGCAAGGTAGACAACATCTACTGGTCCTACTTCATCTGCTCTGCCAGTCACACCATCGCAGAAGGCAATCACATGGGTCAAGCATTATTTCCACTTGATAAATTCATGCCAGCTCATCCTGATAACTTATTTTTTTCCCCTCACATGCTTGGAGATGACCTGTTGAACCAGAATGAGCTGTTCCATCACCTTTCCAGGGTGAGGAGCTGAGGTTGACTGGCCTGTAATTTCATGGATCCTCCTTCTTGCCCTTTTTGAAGAGCAGAGTGATACTGGCTTTCCTCCAGTCCTTAGACACCTCTGCTTTTCCATTATCCTCAATGCACTGCACTGTGATTCAAAACACAGTTACAGTTAAAGCAACTACCATAAGATTGGCTTTCTGAAACAGTTTCTTTGGCACATCCACCTAAACACCACTTCCAGAGCCAAAAGAGCTGCTCTTAAGCTCTCCCGTTTGCCTGAACAAAGCAGCTTTGTTTAGCAACAAAACTGTCAAAGCAGTGGTTTTAAGTTGAAAATGGCAAGGTCTAGAGCTGCTCTAAGTTACAAATCATAATGTTGTTAATTAAACTCTAAAGCAAACACTAAGTTTTGAGCTGCAATAATTGCCAACATTTTCTGTGGGGATCGATATCAAGTACTTTCTTCAATTAATTAACTGGTATAACACCTTCAATAGCATTTCAAAAATACAAATGGTTAAAATTCAGCTGAGTTTACTAATAAAGTCTTTGGTCCTCAAAAGACTAGAACTTAGTTTATTAACAGCATGAAGTCCATAGCTTTCGCCTCTCCTTGCAAAATAATATCCTTAAAGTCTTTTAAAGCAAATATAAAATGACAACTGATTAGAAATCTGTCATCTTGAGCAGAAAGAGTTGACACTATGTTTTTATCTGAATTTCAAGTCCATTAGTTTCCATAATGGCACAAATGAAACCCTTGCATGTTGTTCTAAGATGTGATTGCTCACGAACAAATAAGGGCTGTCATTCATTTATTAACATGATCCAATGAATGCAAGCCATGTGATTGGACAACTTTTTCTTTTTTTGAACCAATACTAAGTTGCTTGCTAGACATTTTGAAGGCTTGAAGGCCTCTGAGGGATCTAAATTAGTCATGAGGTTTCACAAAAGGCAATTGCTCTTCTGTTCCAGTCATACTCTACTTTCTCCAGCTAAACACTAGTCTCCCATCACTAATCAATGTCTCACTAACCAGCATGATTGAACATGAGTTACAGTGGTATTAGAAGCAGTCTGACTAAGCTGATATTTAATATTTCCCATCAGTCTGCTAGCTAGACAAATTACATTGAGAGATTCATTACTTTAACCCTTCAAATTTTGTTAGGGTATTTAGCACCATCAGCAAGATGTACATGTAACCCTCTATAACGATCACTAATTCAATTACTTTCAGGCACTGTAATGTCAGTATTTATCAGATAGAAAAAGAAACATGTTCAGAAAAAACACTCAGGCTCAATTTCTCTTTTCAGAAGGTATCATTGTAATCTTCCAAACAGTTCTTTGAATGCATTAATTAAAGATTTTCCCCCTCCTTGAAGAAATATAGAAGTTTGTCTTTTTCTCTCATAGAATGTTTAGGGCTGGAAGGGAGCTCCAAAGGGCATCTAGTGCAGTCCCCCTGCAGGGAGCAGGGACACCCTCAACTAGCCCAGGCTGCTCAGAGCCTTGGCCAACCTTGCCCAGTCAATATGTTTTCGCAACATATCAGATTGTATAAGCACAAAAAAACCACCCCAAAATATTTCAAATAATATTGTAGCCAGAATGTAAACATCTGTAAAACAATGCGGAATAGAATCATCTGTCAGATCCTAAATCTAAGAACCTGACTCTCTCTGTACTAAACAAAATCATGAGTAAACATTTGTTTTACAACTCCATGTCAAATGGCTCTCTACCAACAGACAGACACATTTCCTAGAACCCATTCCTGTGTTTGCATCAAACTTTTCTTTTTTCTGTAATATATTGTGTTTGAGCTGCACTGGCTGATCAGTGCTTTCCTACTTCAGCTGCTAGCAGGGCAGCCACAACAAACACAATTCTGGCAGCTCCTCATGTGTGTCCTTGTCTTTTATTCAGATGCTGTTTTCACAGTGTTTACATGTAGACCACGTAGCTTTTATAAAGCTCAGAGCCTGGATTTTAAATGGAAAGCTTATTAGGCACAGGAGTCTCTCAAATTAAATCATAATAAGTAGCTACTTAAAATGCTCTGGAAGACAGAATCCACAGTAATATATTTTTATACACAGAGATTGTTTCTCTAAAGAAAAGGAGAAAAATGGAATAGCAAATGCAATCAATGAGATGTGCTAGACACAGAAGTTTTAGTACTACACCATTTGCCTACAGTAGAAAAAGATCCATCCTTTCTTGGGTTATTTTTATCACACAAAGGAAATAGTGAGCACACTGAACAAATAAGAACATTAATACAATTTCTTTGGCTAAATCTCCATATAAAGTTTACAATATAAATACTGTTAATTTTTCCTTTCTGTCCCAAGAATTTAAGACAAACTAATTTGAACTTCCTTAAAAGCCAGGGAAATTTCTTTCTAGCTTGCTGCTTTTTATTTTTTTCTAATTATTATTTTTTATTTTTAACATAGGATAATGTTACTGTAATAGTCTGGAATCCTGTCTAGGAATTAGGCTATTAACATTTCCAGCAAAAGTTGTGTGTTCCTATGAAACATTCTGATTAAAGTGAATTGAATTTGTATTGTACTTCCTCATAGCTTGAGTGTGCTGAACAAATCTTTTTCTATTTGCTCATCAGTGTACTCACCTTCAAGTGTCTGTACCAATAATCTAAGCTCTAGGAAAACATAAACTATTTTGTATTTACATTGAAGCCGTCTCTACACCATGCTAAGAGCACTTTGCTCTCACTGCACACAATTCACATCACTTTTTTACACTGCTCTGGAAATAGGGATTCAAAATCCAGTACATCATTAAATACATAGGATAGATGTTACTGAGTGGTTAATGCATGTAAAATTTCCTTTGACAATTCAAATTTAAACTCACTTTAGTTCTTATAAATCTTGCAGGGGTATAATTAACATTTTCTACAGTGCAGCTCAACACATTGCTTTCATTTCTATCAGTATTTTCATAAAAATTAGAGTTAGGCCTGCCAAAGGGAATTAGTGATACCCAGTAGCCAACACTGAAACATCTGGGGAAAACTGGGATTTTGGTTATTTGTTGGTTTTTGTTTTGTTTTGTTTTTTCCCTTAATCTTTCAGCTGTAGCCATATGTGAATGTAACTGGTGACCTAAAAGAATGATCTGCTAATACAATATATCAAGATATGTTCTTGATATGCACCTAATAAACAAGATTATTTCTTTTCTTGTGGGATTTAATCTACAAATATTTACTGTTAAATATCTGTATATTTCCAAGATTTTGACAGTACCAGACTGCCACAGACTCTGAAATAGGAGTTGTTTTGAATTCTGAGATGAGTAGACAAACATAACCCATATAAAGGGTTTTTATTTTCTCCTGCTGATTTTAACAAAATATGAGAAGCTGAGTGACTACTGTGCATAAAATAAATAAAATAGTAAAGTTTTTGGGGTTGGTTTTTTTTGACGCTCAAGATCTCTGTGATAATTGGTAGATAATTCACATTTGATAAATTCTCTCAAGAATATAATCTCTTTCCTCCTTGCCCAACATTGCACACAGAACATACTGTAATGGGAAATTGGGAATCAGTATAGCTTATGTGGTTAATAAAAATATTTAGAAAACAAAAACAATTATTATTGATGTTAAAAGCCCACAGACAGGTCAGAGGATGCTTGAGATTGCAACTCCCAAAACCTAGCAATAAAAATAATATAATTATATACTTGTGTAATAAGTGTCAAAAATCCAATATGTTATTTCAGAGGCTGGTTGTAAAGTCCTTCACAGATCCAGCACAATATAAATACAGTTTAATTGCACCAATAAACTAATTTGCTTTCTAAAATTTAGCGATCAACTTTTTGCTTCTATCTTAAAGCTTCCCTACTCTGTTGTGCCACTGTTTCCAAAGAAGAGTGCTGTCCCTGCTGTTTGGGGAAATACATCTCTAATGTCTTGGTCCAAGCATTTCATATTCAACAGATGGTGATCTTGGCTGGACATTCATTCTGGTTTCTCTGAGCCTGAGTGCTTAATACCTCAATCTCTGCCAATCAAATCCTAACTGGAAAATTAATTCTGATCAGACATGTACTTTTCTTTGTGTTTTCCCTCCCCTTTAGTGAGCACTGACACCTTCAGATGCTATTCTGAGATGTGTACTCTTGAGTCTAAGGACCATGTGGGATTTAACTCAGTGGTATTGTTATCTACTATGAGGTTCATTAATAGCAAAATATTTTTACATCTCCCCATTGTGTAAGTATAATAATGGGTTAGTGAAAATAACCAGAAAAGGATTTTTGTGATCTGTTTTATCTGACAAAATCTAGATGCTTGGCTGAAGTAATTGAGAGATTCTGGAGGTTCCACTAAATCTTTTTGGAACACTTAAAACATTTCAGAATGCCACCTTTGAATTAGAGAATTAACAACAAAATCTTCATATGTTTGACTACCATACATGTAAATGATATTCTTCCGGGGCAGGGTCAAAATGATGTCCTCATTTTTAAATAACAGGAGGCAGCAGGAGGAGATGAGATTTGAGCAGTAACCAGAATCAAATAATACTACAAATGTGACAAAGTTTTAAGGCTAATGAGATATTCTGGGGAGGTGTTCTGCTTCCTATATTGTGCAAAGAAGCAAATATTGGAAATCGTAAGCTAACAAGGTGAAAAATAGACTTGCAGTTTATACTGTTTCAGAGTAATATTTTTCATACATTACAAACAAATCTCACACAGTCAGTGGGTATCTCTTCCACTGTGAAATGTTCTAGTTTAAATACTTAACTACAACTGTATTTGTTTTATAACTGCACCTTAAAAATACTTAACGAGTGGAAGAGGAATGCATAAAATTGAAGTTACATTTATAGCTCCCATTTCCAGGTACTGCTGAAATATTCTTCAGTTAACACGATCTATCTTTCAGATCTCTTTTAAACCATTTTATGATTTCTTCTAACTGAACTGAAGGACTTGGTGCTATTATTCCTAGCATAGAAATTTGTTATTATATAGCATCATCAATATATAGAACAATAAATATATTTCTGATTCCATTTTCAGAAATTAACCAGAGTCAGAATCATAGAATTGTCACAGTTGGAAAAGACCTCTAAGACCATCATGTTCAACCGTCAACCCCCACAAAAAAAACAACTAACCAACCAAAACACCTCACCTTCCCACTAGAGCATGTCCTGAAGCACCTCTTCTACCCATGTTTTTAATAACTCCAGGGATGGTGACTCCACCACCTCCCTGATCAGCCCGTTCCAGTGCCTGACTACTCTTTCAGTAAAGAGATTCTTCCTAACATTTAGTCTAAACCTCCCCTGGTGTAACTTCAGAGACAAAAGCATCTTGCACTGTACTTACAGAGGCACAGCTAAGAGGTCCATGGGAGCAATTGTCACCTCTCTTCACAGCTTGTGGCACTGGAGTTAATGATATAGTTCTGGACCTCCTGCTCAATACAAGAGACACTGACAAACTGGATTCAGCTCAAGACTGGGGCAACTGCCCTGTGAGGAGAGGATGAGGGAGCTGGAAAAGAGCTCTTCAGAGGGGCCTAACAGCAGTCCCCAAGTATTTATGAGGATGTTGTGAAAACATCAATTTCAGAGATAATGGCCAGAATGTAAAATGAGACAGAATCCACTTGCATATAAGTAGCAATTTATGCACCCCTAGGACAGTCAAATAATATGCAGGCTGTACAGAAAAGTTGTGCAGGCTCTATCCTTAAGAGTTTCAAGACCAGACTGCATAAAGTCCTAAATAACTTGATCTGACCTTATAACTGATTCTGCTTTGAATAGGAGATGGACCTGTAGATCTCCTGAGGTTCCTTCCATTCTGAATGACTGTATGATCTTAGGATAATAGATGAAGAACACTGATACTCATGCATGACCTTCAGCTGCTGAACAACCATCTAACTTGATCAAGGAGCTAGGAATAATTGTCTGGATAGTGATTGTTTGTATCCTTTCATTTGGTTGTTTGCAGTATCATTACATTTGGGAATATTAATGCATAAACACACACAAAAAAAGTCATTAATGTATCTATAAAGCTCCTGTATAATGAATAAGCCACTAATTTCCCTTTCCATTACTTTTTGCTCATTCCTTTCTATCGTTAGAATTACTGAGGTAATTTAGGTTGCTTCAACAATGGGAAGACTAGAGTCATTCTAGAAACAAGTGTCAATGAAATTTGGTGAGATAATGCCCTGATTTATTATATTTGGTTGCCTAGAAAATATTAGTCTAAATGATTACTCGCACAACTTGTACATTGCATAACTTTGTGAAAGGAAGGAGTTTTAAATAGCAAACATCTCATTAATGGGCATAGAATCTACAGCTTTACATGTCTGTAAATCAGAGTTGTACAAAGCTGAGTTTCTTACCCCCTGCTGTGTCTGTTTTGCAATGTTCCACTAAGATGCAGATCCAGCAGCTCAAGGATTGCCCAATGAAGTAAAAACAATGCTTCATTTACTCCCCATGGTAGGATCTGAGCCCCTCTGCCAAGTTTCCTTTCTTTCTCTGAAAACAATATCAGCTTATCTCAAAAGTAACCCAAAACATAAAACAGTGACACTAACTTTCAACATTTAGCCTTTTTTCCTTTCCATAAATGCAAAGGCAGGACATAAAGTAAAAAATGAGTACGAGAGACTGTGTATTCAACTTTAAGCAGCCCATTAAGGAGCAGAAGTACACTATAGGACACAGAAAATATAAACTCAAAAAAGCCATACTGTTGAAAAGTAGACACAATATACCACAAAATTGGAGCAGAGGATTTCTAGGGAGCGGGAAATAAATGCAAAAGCACACTGGTATATCTTGGTGCAGATGCTGTCCCTTCACCTCTTCCCCACCTTGTGCCTGTAGCTCCTTACCTACAGATCAAGTCCTTTATCAATTCAGTACTAAATTCATATGTGCAGCCATCTGGTGAGCAGATGGGGCAGGTGCTGAGGATCGTCAATCACCAGCTTCCACTTGTGCTTGTCATTATCAGGAGTTAATAGACTCCAGGGCAGGAGGTGAGCCACGTACACAGCAGGAACAGCAGCATGTTGTGCCATGTTTGCTCACCCACTATCTCCAGGGAGAAAGGGGATGGGGAAGGAAGGAAGCAAAGGAAATAGGAAATATTTTCATTTCACATGTCATGATGTGGCAGACAGTAAGCATTACCTCAGCTTGTTAACAGATGCTGCCTCTCCTGCACAGCACATCCTTCCCACCCGAGTGGCATACTCTTGTACTCTGAACTCACACTATTCCCAAATTGTTAACACGTGAACTTACGAAACAAACTTCAGTAACAAAAAAAATATTGTACATTTTACAAATCAAAGTGACATTTTTGAAGTAGTATGAAGGCTAAGAGCCTAAGTTAGAAAGTAAAAATCTAATTTATGTTAATGAAATGGTAACAGATAGATAAATGAGATCTGTTTGAGGAATAACAACTTGTTCAATATTTTTATGGCAGGAAATGTTGATGTGCTAAGGTAGAATCTGACAAGTAATACTAGATCAATCATGTCACACCGTGGGAGCAGAGGAGTTCATATAGAACAGATATGTATCCATAAGTTATTTCTGAACATTTTCTGGATTATAAGTCCTTAATTTCAAAACCAACTGATGTTCTCTTGCAACAAAGACTACATCATTCCTGTTCAAAACTTAAGATAATCCTCAAAATACTTGTATTAGCAACAGTAAAGGTAGATAATGGGTGACTACTTTAGAAGAAATATACAAATTCAGTCCAGTTAAATACCACATATTAATATGGAAATGTGTTAAAAAATATGTTGATGTAACTATGTAAACACATGCATATAAAAAGATGCTACACACCATGATCTTGCCCTCATGACAGTGTCATAACTTTTCATGCTTTTTTGTCTTTGTCAGAAAATTAAAATTATTATTATGTGTTACAATACAAGGCAAAGATTCCCAGGCTGCTCAACATAACTGTATTTTTGAGACCAAAGCAAAACTAGAAGCAATTTTTTCAGGCCTTCTCTTAATTAAATCACACTATTAACAAAACATTAGTAGGCTGTGTCTTCCACAAAGATTGGAAAAATACTACCAATGTTATTTATATTTTATATAATTTATATTATTAAAGTAAATATATTTAATTAATTTTTAGTATATCTGCTATTATACTACCACCTAATGGTAAAAGATAATTAATATAGCACATAACTACATAAAGATGTCTGAAAATCCCTGTAATTCAAACACTTGCAACTAGCAAGATCTTTTTCTCTGTATTTTCCAGATGTCTTGTTTATTCTTCTGTAAGACATGTACTCCTTTGTTCATATTTCTAACTTTACCTGGAGATTTTACTACTTCAATTCCCTTTTTGAATCACAGATGATTAGGCAAACACATGTCATTACAGATAAGGTCATGCTAGGCCTGTGCTCCACAGTATAGAAGTTCCCTGTCTACATATAGTTATGCTGTCAGTTGCTTCTATTTCTACATTATAGGGACTTAAATCTGTGCTCTTAAATATTTTCTGTTTCATAACCTCTGCTTTTAATCTGAAACATACATCATGCACTCAGTTGTTCCTGGGTACCAACGCCTTCAAAACAGAGTGCTCTGTCCTACTCTGTTGACATCTGCAGAAGATATTTTGTCAAGACAACCTTCTGATTTAATGCTTCTGCTACATCTTTTGGCTGAGAAAATCAGTGTGCATTTGGCTATAAGCATTTCCTTTGCTGCAGTGCAATAATGCCCTTGTTTGATGAATTAAGCATTCTGACATCTTTAAAGCACAGTTGTGATGTTCTATCCTGTGAGGTTGGTATGTAGAACCAACATCCACTGTGAATAGGAAAAGCTTGAGGCTTAGGAGCACTTTTGTTGAATTTACCTTTCATGCCACATAAAGTAAACGAGTTGGAATTAACAGTTCTGACCTTGCAAAAGTGAACAGGAAGTCTGACAAAGTAATTCACAATTATAATCACAACAAATTAGTCTTGAAGTCCACTGACATGGAACGATTCTTGCTGGCATCAAGCCCAAGTAGGAGGCATAAATGCCTTATCATAAAATAGTGATATTAATTGGGAAATCCAAACAAAGGAGAAGTTCATTTTTTATCTTTTGTTTGGTTGGTTTGGTTTTTGTTTTCTTTTTCATTTTTCTCCTTCTCTCTCTCTCTATATATAAAAATATATAATATTTCTATTTTTCTGGTTTAGAAAAAAACAGTTTGTAAAAAAATGATGTGTACATGTACACATCATGGTTTTGCAGTAGTCAAATTTTGACTATACATCCACAACTAGAAAGTCTACCCACATCTTGCCTTGGAGCTGTGTGTGGAAAATAAAAAACTCACACCTACCAGCTGCAAATTTGAAAACATTTTCTTTTCAAATATATAGCTTCTCACAATTACATGCAACTCAGAACACTGCAGTCCAAGCCTAAAAACCTCACGGCTGGGTGGGGGAAAGGCAAAATACACCAATCCCTGTTAGCAGAAGCAAACATTCCAGAGTTTTACACATGAATATTGAAGCTGTCAATCTCATACCAGGGACTGATACCTATAAATTTACTTAACTGCTGCAAAAGCAACAATCAGATAATTGAGACAGGCACACCAAGTTATTCTTGTAAATCTCTGCATGTTCCAGCATGGTTTGTAATTGTGCTGCTGTTCCTGGCTTGAGCATCTATCTGTCTGCATATGTGAAAGATCTTAGACATAGAGCAGTGAAAAAATGCCACTAGAGTGAGTCATATTATGATGACATTTCTTTGTACCTTCTGGAAATGCAAGGATTGGAGTACTCAATAATGGTACCTTTAACTGTGGTGAAACAAACGTCATTATGACAGGGGTTTTTTTGGTTGGTTGGTTTCCTTTGTGATGGTGTTTGAGTGCTGCTGGCATATCAGGTGTTATCTCAAGTACAACAATGACCACAGATAAAGCTTTGTAACAACATCATCAAGTCTTTGAAGACCTCAGTGAGTTCCAATACATTGAAAATGGATGAACCTTCCTACTCCTTCAGTTATCAGATATATATGGCGAACTTCAACTTAGGGCTTCCGATACCCCAAACAAACAAACAAAAACCTTAGCTTGTCCCTGGTCAGGACAGAATATAATAATGTCTGCAGACATCATGATTCTTCAATGATATCTTCGATAACTATAGTCACAGATGATGCTGTCACACTGACTTAAGACTTTTATTATATTATCCATAAAAATATCTCAAAATAAAAGATTTCTTTATATCAACTCTGATTTCCAGAACAGTGGCAATGCGTTTACAGAAAAAATTAACATCTCCATGATCAAGACATAATTTGAAATAAAAAAGCAAAGCAAAACAAAGAAAAAAAAACCCCAACCCACAAAAGATTTGGCAAACTACATATACACATGTGCTTTCCAAAATGTTTCATATTATCACCATCATAAAAATGCAGAAAATCAAGAAGTTCAGGAGACAATCAGATAAGTGATCCTGCCATGCCTTATCATGAATATTCAAACTCTGCAAAATAATTGCTTACCTACATAGATATGTGTTCATCATAGTTTTTGCAATTGCCCAAGACATAGTTCAGCTTAGTTAATCTACAATTACGTGATCTAAAGCAGACCCTGAAACCCTCATCTTCCATCTCCAAGCAAGCACTTCACCAACTTATGTACAACAAAGCTGAACAGAAAGCAATCTGGATCTCCCCAGAATGAATTCACATGCTCTAAGAATTTGACTACTGAAAAAAACAACCAACCAACACAATTTCCTGAGGACTTTATGGAGTGGGAACATCTAATATAGTCTCTACTTCAGCAAACTGCATTATTACAGATATTTATTTATACCCTGTATATCTGTAATGTATCTTCTACCTAGTAATTACCTCTCATAACACATAATGGAATTAACTTTACAAGGTATCTGGTACTCTGCATCTGGGGTAATTAATGGAGTCTGTGGTTGATAATTTGAACAAAATACTCAGCCCCATTTCATTATGCTGTTTCAACACCACCACAATTAACACACATGCTCAAGATAAATAAGTAGGACGCATTTGAAATGAAAATCTTTCTTCTAAAACTGTAGTTATATTTGTACCATGTCTATTAACCTTTGTCACAACCACTGCAAAGAAAAAGTTCAACACACAAAAGTTCCACAGCTTCCAGCTTCTAAACTACCAACACAAAGTGTTCCTGATCATCCTCCCATGAAATATGCCTTTTGTTTGATCTTACTATTCATCACACATTCTTTACTGAAGAAGGATTTTTGCTCTTTGCCAAACAACTTCTTTATTAAAGCTAACAATGGTGTTATCATGCTTACAGCAGAATAGTAGAGATACAATCCTCCTTTCTCACATCAAAAGCAGAAAAGTAATCAATCATGTTGTAATTAACATGGAGAAATGTAATTATCTTTATCTTTTTTTTTTCCAGTCTTGCATTTCATAAACTAGATGGAAACCATACAGGATAAAATTGTAAATAGAACAACTGTAGAAGCTAAGGCTTGGACCTTTACCCCAGGAACCCAAAGTACAGTTATTTATGAAGCTGGCAGGTCCATCAGCATGCCGTGTGGAAGGGGTTAAACTGATGGCTCTAAAAGGTAAGACATTACCACCTTTCAAATCATCTTTCTTACTCCTTTGATTACTTTTTCTATCCTGGTGAGCCACACATGTTCACAGAGAACCAAACCTTCCTCCACAAACATCCATGCACTTGCTGTGAAGATTAAATGTTAGATATGAATTCATTTAGTCAAAATATTTTCATGAACTAGGGGGACAAATGTAAGTTTGTACAATTCTTTTCTTGGTGGTTTTATGTCTTAAGCACAGTTTTTTAATGTTGTTTCTTGTTTCAGTTACTAATTTGCAAAACTAAAAAAAAAGAAAAGGGTTTTTTTGGTTTTTATTTGCAATGCATGCACACAACCAATAATACGACACAAAACCAGTCCATTTCCAAAACCTAAATGATACTTTTAGGCTGTTACTTGCATTTTATAAACACAGTTGGTTCCACGTTAATAGTGACTTTCATCACCATCATCTCATTATCATTCTGTAGATTCCTTACAAGTAGGAATTTTTGTGTAGCCTACAGCACATCAAAGAATGTAGCTTGATATCCACCTGTCAGGCTAGAATTTGCAACCACAGTAATTAAGTAGTGACTGGAATTTGACATGCTAAGCATGACTGTGCTCCTTAAAACTGCTGAAATAGAAACCTGG
The DNA here is from genome assembly GCA_024611195.1 of Ceyx melanurus. Lineage (NCBI taxonomy): Eukaryota > Metazoa > Chordata > Aves > Coraciiformes > Alcedinidae > Ceyx > Ceyx melanurus. Next base: position 47,838 of record JANHGL010010814.1, on the reverse strand, counting down.
AGGGAGGGGAAGAAACTCTGAGAAGTGCCCTGGTATCAGTACACTGCTATGCTGTCAGAAATTTATACACAGCAGTTTAATCTAGATGCTACAACTTCTACCAGGATTCAAAGGTCTACTTTGGTGATACTCACACTGAGCATTCTCAGAGAATGCCTCTCATACAAAACAAACACAGCTTTGCATATAGCATGTGCAACAACTGCTGAAGGGGATTAATTGGAAGTCATTAGTCAAAAATTGTTGTGCACTTTTGACATGACTAAACAGGACAGAGGAACCCCACACAACAAACAGGACATTTACTCCCAGCTCTTAGGCATTTTTGTGAGATCTATTGCTTATTAATCCTCTTAGAGGCACTGTTGCTCAATATTTTTATGATATTTCTTCCTAATAAAATAGTGTCAATGTCTTTGAATACATTGGCCTACAGGTACCTTGAAATGCCTTCTAAATAACAATGTCAAGATGTAGGAGCTCTCTGGAAAGAAATGTTGAATCTAGCAAGGAGCAGAGGGGCTTTTTTGCCTTTACTCCTTTTGCTGTGTAAGAGGGAATGATGCCCTTGCACCATTAAGTATACCAAGCAAACCAAACTATTTTCAGAAAGCAAATATTTTGTATTCTCTAAAGAAACTAGTTTACTGGAAGCATCTCAAACAAGGTATCTCAAAAGCAGAACCTTCCAAAATAAGCACTCCTAAAAAAAAATAATAAATCTGTCTGATCTTTTGTCAGTAGGCACAAATCTTGTAGTTAAAACTTGACATTTCAGGCTGCATTTCTGGAAGTAGTTCAACAAAGATCTGAATCTGTTTCTGCCTTGCAAATTTATTTTCTGTGACCATGGGCAGTTTTGAATTCAAAACTGCATTTCTTTTAATTGGTCTCTGGAACAGAACAACTTCTAATAAAAAGTAGTGCTTGCTCAGCACTTATTTTCCCTGCTAGCATTTAAATGTCATTTTAAAGGAATATGAAAAGGGGTATGCACATACACAAGTTCTTCATGGCAAAACACTACCACTCCTTTTATTTATATTATGATTGCTAAACAGTTCCCCAAATCACAGTTTGAAGAACACTCAAAATGTTAGCACGATAACAGTGCAATCTAGTCAAGAAGAAAAGGGGAAAGCATTCAGAAGGAGCTACTGATTCTATTATAGAGAGTACACAGCTTTTGTCTAGGCTCTAAGGAACAAATTGTTGAAAGATCTTGTGATTTTTATAAATTGCAGAATAGGATTCTGATTTAAAAGGACTCTAAAAGGAGGAAGAAAAATAAATAACCCTTGCCATTTCCATGTCTTGGGAAGGGACACCTTCCAATTAATGAGGTTGCTTAAAGCATCATCCAACTTGCACTTGAATGCTTCCAGCAGGGGACTTTCAATCTCTCAGGGCTCATCACCCTCACAGCAAATAATGTCTTTATATCTAAAATCTATCCTCTTTCCTATCCTTTTTCCTACCACTATATGATCTTGTCAGAACTACTCCAGCTTTCTTCTCCAGACTCCAAACTCAACTCTCTGTGTCTTCACAAGAGAGGTGTGCCAGCTCTCATCTTCATGACCATCCTCTAGACACTTTCATAGTATCACAGAATGTCAGGGGCTGGAAGGGACCTAGAAGACCATCTAGTCCAACCCCCCTGCCAGAGCAGGATTTCCACATGTCCTTCTTATATTGAGAGCCCCAGAGTTGAATGCAGTATCCAAGTGGGGTCTCACCAGAGTAGAGGGGGAGAATTACCTCCCTCAGTCTGTTCATTATGCTTCTCTTGAGGTAGCTCAGGATATGGTTGACTTTCAAGGTTGAAAGTGTACATAGCGTAAAAAAAATCTAAAAGATTTTTCATGAGTCCCTCTTGCCTTTGGTATTTTCAGCTCAAAACCAGAGATTTAGAGTGGTTATGATTGGATAGACACTACCAGAAGCATTTAAGTGTCTGTGTAATCCATCAAAATAGACTTGAAGTGTGCTACTCAATCTAAATGTCTATGTATAAGCTAGAATATTTGCAGGTTTACAGGTTTTATTAGCTTAGGTTTCATTCTATGCTAAAGCAGTAAGACTTTTCTAGACTTAATTTGATCCTGAAGGCATTGTAGCTGCATTTACACAGCAATTAATCTGACCTAATCAGCCTGGTAAAACAAGAACAGCTTGATGTCAACGGCCTCTGAAGCACAGTTGCTTTACAAACCAGTTAATCCATCCACAAATAACAAAGAATTGACTGTTTAAGGTATAGAGAAATAAGCTGCAGGTTGATCCTTTGTAACTGGAACTGAAGTGTAAGACTTTTTGGTCAACTACATACACACATCAGTTAAATTTACTGAAAGGTACAGTAGAAAAGAAAGTGTGAAATTACAACAGCTCTAAGTTCACAAAGACAAGAGAACTACTGATATATTTAACAATAAAGGAAAAAGTTGTATCATTTTAGACAATATTTCATTAAGAACCCGAATGGGTCTCTGTGAAATCTTTGTGCTTTCACATTCTACATAGAAAAAAGAAAATTTTTCCTAAGCTTCTCATTTGTGAGCTATTCTAATACTATTCACACAAGCAATTTGCTTTAAGAGACATACTATTTGTAGCCTGACTACCTCATTACAGTCGTGTGAAGAAAATTGCAATACACAAACCCCCTTAACCTCTATTAGTCTTCAACTCTATGGAATGCATTTTAACCTGTCAGATCTTTTGTTCTACTGCTCTAAGATCAAGCCATATGTAATATTCATCAGTTTAAATAATGTCGGAGACAACGACTATTCACAGCAACTTCCTCAAACACAGAAACAAGTAGCTGCTGTTGAATATTCTAGTACCATTTGTTATCTATCTCAGCAACAGAGAGAGTTCATTATTGGACAAATTATTTTCCAAGTTGCTAATGCTGCGCCATAAATAATGTGAATCAGCAGAACTATTCCCAAGCATTTTTCTGCTGTGCTTTTACATATGGTATCTGCTTGGAACAGGTAAAAATTACATAAATGGGGAAACATTTCTCTTCCATATATATGTGTTTCTATTTAATTTACTGGAACTGTATAATACTGAGTTGATATGGTAAATGAATCAGAGGGAGACATCAGTTTCCTTACGGAAAAGGAATTTTTTCCATTATTTCATTATGTCCAAAATTTCTCATGACAACTTGTGCTTTATGAAACCAGTAGATCTGCAAACACCACAATTCTGAAAGAACACAGAAAAATGCCGTGGGCAGCTGAGTACACGCTGCAGCATGTTAGCAGGCAGTGCAATTAAAAATGGGAACACACCAACAAGGTGTGGAGTTTTCCTCTGGGGAAAAAAACAGACTTAAACAAACAATAACTGTACCTTGTTTAGAACAACAAACATGAGTAGTATCTAGATGGAGCTACACTGTACAACAGTGTAAAGCAGGGACTTCTGCACTGGTGCAATTCCTCTGATAAGGTAAAGCCTCCTGTCTCTTAATAAAATCATAGATACTCTGCTGATCTAGATGCTTTATAGACAAGGTCAATGCAAAATCAGCTGGAATTACTGTCCCAGCTAATGAACGTTGTTCTTTCCAGTGGAGCAACCACTCCCATGTCTCACCAGTTTAGATGGAGTTAGGGTGAAGATGTAGAAATTGAGCCATAGTGGGTAGAATAAGCTTGAGGGCAAGAAGCAAAAATCCTAAAAGCTTGCAACATCTTTTAAAATAATAAGAAAAACTACCTCTCCCATGTCTATATCAAATACAGTTATAATAAAACCCATGAAAGTTGCTAAAATTTATATTCTAAACCATTTCTGTTTCTTCATAACTGCTATCTGCCTATCAAATACTTTTTAACCTCTATTATACTTTTACTGCAAAATTGCTAAGAAATGGAACTTTCACAATTAACTAAATTAATACTTAGCACTTCTCTGAGAGCATACTTCTCTTACTTTATTGTTATTAAAGATTTACCAGCTGTTTGTGGAATTTTACACTGTAATGACTGCCATTTTTCAGAACATCCCACTGGTTTGCCCTGTGTAGAAGGATGGAAGGAAGCAGAAAAGGCTAGTATTTCTCTTGCTACATATATATTTTCTCAGTATATTCAGTGGTATAATGTTCTCCCATTCTGAAAACAGAAAATAGGCTTTATGTACCTTACAGATTATATATATATATATCTCTCTCACCTCATTCAGCCTATAAAGTTCACTGAGTACAGGAGGCTATCCAAAACTGAAAATCAGTTTGTGGAAAATACAAAATATGTTATTATCCCTGAAAAAGAATGATTTTATAAAAAACAATTGCCAATATCTTCTAGTTATGTTTAAAATACCATACACGGTATAATTGTTACATCTCAGTTCAGTCAGAGCAGTAATGAAGAAAGGTACTTAATGGGCTAAAGCCTATTATAAAAGTCAGGTGAAAATGAAATAGACTTCTTCCATTCATTGGTCTGGTAAAATGTGACCAAAAGCACATTAAATCCACAAGCAATTCAAATTCTTCAACTTAGAATGTAGCCACTTAGGCAGTAAAGCATAAACCTTAAAATACATTTAAAAATAAAAGTAAAGAATAAAGCTTAAAATACATTAAGACTACTAGCATATGTAACTCTCAAGATAGTATCTAGCTTTATTCTTTTACTGAATAAAAGTACTGCACACAGGACATTTTTATCAGGGTATCAAACTTCATATCAACTTAACTACACTCAGTATGTTTTTTGCAGCTCCATTGGCATTAAATATTTACCTTCCACTTCTGAAAATTCACCATGTTAATGAACACCTTCAAGTTTTCCCTGCTAACTCCCACTGTATTGCATAAAAAAAAATTGAAAGTAGTAAGTAGCAAAGGCTAGTATTACCTTCATCACATGGAAAATTGTACGAATATCAGATATGCTGATGCAGAAATGGTACTTTCATATGATTAGATCTCAAGTGAGTTTAAAACACACCAAAAAATCCTCAAGAAAACCAAAATAACAGAATGACAAATAAAAAAAAATTTTTAAACCCCAAAACAACCAAAACCCAAACAACTTACTGATGTTAAGAATCATACCACAATTCTTACTTTCAAGTGGTATGAAAAGGGGACTGAAATGTGATCATTTCATCATAGCCATTAGGAAGGAACAACCAGGTTTAAGGTTCAAACAATACAGCAAATAATAGAATTTATCAGCATATGAGAATACAGTTTGTGCAATGCACAAGGTTTTGCTTTAATTTTTGTTTTCTTACGCTAGGGCAGTAAAACATCTACAAACAAGTACAGATTCCAGATGGCTAATGAAAGCACACTCATTCCTAATAGATCCTAGACATTGTTTAATATCGACTTCAGTCTTGCAGAAGCAGAACTATCCCTGCAATGCTGCCAAGGTCAGGGAAAGCAAAAGTTCCCTGCTGTGCAAGTATCACTGCACATGTACAACAGCCCAGGAGAGGCATGTTAGGGACGTGTACCTGTCCACATTAAGCCACCTCTGTTGATAAATTTTGCCTGCAGGGACATTAGGAGGACTTGAACTAAAGTACAATTTCACAGAAATTGAAGAATAATTGGGCATAACTAATTCATAAACAGACAACAAATATATCATAGTTTTATTTGTCAAATCCTGCCATCTGTTTCATATGTCATAAATATAAAAATCAAAGAAAACAAGCTGATTTTTCCCCTACAGTGATCAAACTCAATTCTTCCATCTTCTTTCAGACTAATACACAGAAGTTCATTGACTTAAGGACATTGTGCAAGTTTTTGACAGCCAAGAAACAATGAAAAATAGGACTATCATCTGAAAGGATGCCAAGCATTTAAAAATAATCTAAAAAATAAATGCTTCCTTTCTTCTAAGAGTATTTTATTCAGTATTTTTTTTTCCAAACCCATTTCAAACCATACCACCTGCTACATTAACAAACAAGTATGTTGTAAAATTCTTCGTAGCAGTTATTTGGTTGCAGAAAAAGGATTCCTTAGTGAGCAAAGAAATACTAAAAGATAAGTTGGTTTCCAAGGTTCCCATACTCCAAAAGACAAAAAGAGTATAAAGATGCCCAATATCCTTATTTTTTAAATCACTGAACAGCAGACTGCTAAAGTAAGAAGTCACATTAAACTAACTTACAATAAACATCAATATATTTACAAATTTGTACAAAACAAGATTTCTGAAAATAAACGTCTTGCTATGCTTTTCTTGCACTTTGGGATTATTTAAAAGTTCTTCACTAAACATATATTTATATACTGATATATACACATATATACCCTTTCCTTCTGGAAGGTGCCTGAGAAAATCAAGACAGAAAGAAGAAAAAGCTGAGCTAATAAAATATTATTAGCTTTTATATGAAAGTCATAGGCTAGATATGCTCAAAGCTGAGCATTGAGGAATGAGATGTCTAGGCTGCTACACATCTGCCTTTGACTAAATCACCCCTTTACATATTAGTAACTGAAGAGCAAATAGTAAGAATTACACACTGACAAAGAATATTATTGTACCAATAAGTAATTAAATAGCATCCTCAACATGCACAGTTTTGTACCTGCCACTGTGGGCTAGATAAATCAATATAGTGGTTTTAATTCTCCTAGTCAGGCATCAGTAACAGGCAAGGCTATCTGTTTACAGAACCAGATTGCATTCACAGTCTCTAGATGCCTACTTCTCCAGCAACTGATCAGGGAAAAGCTGTAAACAAAACCATCTGCTGGTGTCAATACTTTCTCCTAACCAGGTAATCACTTCCTCTGTATTAGTTGCTGCTCATTTCCTTCCAATCACATTTTTTCAGGGGGACTGTGGTGGTTAAGATGGGAAGCTTAACAATTTGGGGCTTCCTTCATCAACAACAAAGCCATGCTTTAGACATGGCAATGTATCATAACTTTTCTATTTACAACTAGTTAAACGAGCTATTAAGTATACAGTGTTAAAATTGTATAGGTTTTGGTTTCACAGGGACCTTAAAGATGAGTTCAATCTCCTCAGCCTTGTGCCATTTTAGCCACCCTTTAACCTGAAATGACTGGTGGCTCTGGTCAATTTTAACAGATTGATTTATGAAGTGTTATAATGCAGCTGCACTCTTATTAAGTCAGAATGGAATTTTCAATTATGCTAATCCATCTTTATTGATCAACTTTGGTTTCTGAAAAAAACAAAACAGAATTGTTTCCTCTAGGAGTAAACATGATCTTTATATAAGAGCATACATAATGTCACCCTAAAGGAAAACCCAGTAATTTTAACACCATCACTTAGCAGTAACACAAACAATATCTTCCATTAAATTTTTCCTAACCAGACTGGAGGACTACATGCTTCAGGCATATTGAAGTTCAGGCTAGCTTCTGTTTTTCCAAGATGTTTGCAACGGACACATTACACTTGTCTATCTACAAGGCTATAAAATCTGGTATCACATTCACTTTCCATGAAAGCTGAAATCAGGACACAGTTTACTCTTCAAGTTCTTTTAAAGACAGTAGCTGCTGTAGCTAAGCAGGCAGAGTGTACACAGTATGACACACTTAGATCAGGCTGTTCTGACAGCACAAATGGCCACGTGCAACACACTGTTGTGTATACAC
>JANHGL010010814.1:12437-32797 GCA_024611195.1 Ceyx melanurus | reverse complement strand
ATCAGAAGAAAACCAACTCAGCAGGTAAAGTGCTTGGATCTCCCTGCGCTTGACAAAATTACTTCTTGGTTCCTGTGGAGTCTGCCTCTAGAGAGCATGTTTGTATCTTCTTCTTTTATCTTGCACTAGGCCTACCACACAGCAACCTCCTCTGCCTTTGGGCAACTTATCTGCCAACTTGCTCCAATACCTTAGATGATTTAGCAACTTTCTTACATTCCTCACGGGGATATCACAGACTTCATAACTCAATTCCTTGCAGCTGGCATGTTTATCCATCAATTTAATTATTTTACTGCTAAGCTTTTAGGTTTATCTGCAGCATCCTAGGAGCCTCACAGCTTACGGAGTGGTAAATGAGCCTTTGCCCCAGCATGTTACATCTTTGTCATCACTCAGATCGCTCTCCAACTACCTACCCCCTTTAAAGATAGCCTAGATCAGTCTAGAAACTTCATAGATATTAAAGATATATCACTGAAGCACGATGCCTTGTGTACCACTCTCCATCCCTACAGTGCTTTCTGCAGAGTGAGTCAGGATGACTCACCGTATCCCAAAAGGAACTCCATCTCTCAGGGAAGCCTTGCACATCTGGTTGAACCTGCTTTTTAACAGAAACTTGTTTTCCTTGAAGGTAAATTGTGCAGACCACTGTTCTGAAATGTAGTTTTATGTGTAGAAACAAAAGCTTTTATTCTTATATAAAAGCACCAAGGAAAAAAACAAATTACAAAGACAAGATACTCCAAACTCAACTCTTGTCTAATTTTACCCCAAGCCTAGGCATATCAGTTTTTTTGTTTAAATTCTATAGGAAAAAATAAATTGCTGCAACCACCTTAATAAACCAGGCATGTTGTAAACGTGGAGTGAAGCCCAAACCTCTTCTGGATGACCTCAGTTAAGCAAGCACTGTTCATATACACAGGAAACAAAAGAAATTCCTTACAGCTAAACAAAATATTTTTGCTGCACCAACACTTGACCTCTAAGTAGAATTTTGTTGTTTTTAAATTGCACTACAAAAATACATCACAAACTCATAATTTATAAATGTTCTCTATACGTCTGGTTTCTGTGTCATTTCTATTGCAGAAATCCAGCTTAGGTTGCTCTGAGATTAAAAATTCATGCGATACCTATATCCAGCCATTTTTGACAGTGCCAAAGGTATAATTGCAGCATCAGAGAAAACAAGGTAGAATAACATGAGATAGAGAACACAATTACAGAAGGAAAATTAAAAAAAAAATTAAAATTAAATTGTGAATGTGCTCTATACTGCATGTTGAGGCCCATTCAACTTCTCATTGGAATTTGCATTTAATGCAAAACTACTGTTTGCTAGTAGCACAGTTTGATTTAGGTCCAGATAAATTTCATAGGTTTCACGAAAATTAAGGATACTCATAACATCTTTGCAATCATACTGCTACTTTAATTTAAAACTGATATATTAAAATGATAACATGCAATCAGGCATATAATTTACATAAGCATTATGGGGCTGTTGTATTATATGAAGAAGGTATTATATTAAATTTCCAATCTTAGAGGAAAAATCTGAAACATAAAGGAGTTTTTTGGCCTATGATTGACCATGTTAAAAGGCATCTCAATTTTTACAGTAACTTGCTATTGCACAGAGTGTGAAAGCTGTACAATCAACAGCAGTTAACTTCCAGTGACAAAATTCATGCAACATACTTAATAAATCTGTATCATTGATAGATAAAAACGAAAAATTACTTAATAGCTAAAATCAGATAGGTTGGGTTGCATACTACAAATCATTTTTTTCCAAGTCTCATATTTATAGATGTATTTCACTTAAGCAAATGTAACTCTATAGCATTCCTTTGAAATATTAGCTGGCCACCAAGATCATTATAAAGAGTGTTTTGGAAAAAAAATGAAACTGCTTTTAATTGAATAAGTGTTCATGATGAAATAGTATTTATAGCAGTGCATTTAGGGATCACTAATTTTATTACTTTAGTTCTCTCTGGCAATTAAGAACCCAGATAGTTACAGCCAGAGTACAAAATAATTGAACTTTTTTCCCAGCTCTAGTTTAAATCATTTTCAATGCAAGAGGGAAGAAAATAATTAAAACAATGCTGAGTTAACCTTGCACATAAATACAATGTGAAGATGTCTCCAATTTATCTAGATAAATATTTGTATTACAAAATCATCCTAAGAAAATGAGTAGAAACAATTACAGCACATCTCGAGAACTAAGAAGCCCCAAACTTTACATTATTTCCCTAATGAAATTTTCAACCAGTTTTCAAACATAAATTCACCTCCTCACCCATGAATAAGTATCCTGAAAAAAAAAAAAAAAGAAATCAATCCACAGTATTATTTGATAGAGGGACTGGACACAAAAAATCTCCTTAGAGGATAAAAATATTTCTTTTACACTTAAGCTGTTGGTATGAAGTCTGAACGAAGCAAATCAAACAATTTAATTTCATTAAAAGTGAAGATTCAAGAGAGATTAAGTTACTGTGGGTAGATATGGGAAACTCTACATAAGCATAATTCTTAAATTTGTTACTAGAGAACTTTTTAGACACATTCACATATTAGGAAGTAATTATTTTTGTAGCCTCGTGATGTAGATTATTTCAGATTATTATGTGGAAAACAAAAAGGTTGAATGTTATACTTAATTATCACTTCATCCTCTAAGAAAAATAAACCAATGTCGATGAATTAACTTTACTTTTGAGAGGGGAAATCAAAAGTATCTTAGTGAAAAATTGAGAGCTTGAGATAAATTTGGTTTTGTAACACTGACATGACAACCAATTTGCTAAAATGAAATACTGCCTGACTGAAAACAGAATTCCTATACCTCCCTCATCCCTGATTTAAATTTTCTGAATAAGAATGGTTGTTTCAGACCTACCAAAATAGCATCAAAACCTGCATTTAGTACTAAAATTGTTTCAGCTTTCACAGAGCAAGGGATTCTGTTCCATTGAACACAAATGCATTTGGCTCTGGGAAAGCATGCTGGGTTCTTTCCTATATGCTGAGTGAGGCAAGACCTTGCTTTGCATTAGTGAGAACACTTAGATGACATCACTCTCAAATGTATCCATAAAAGAAATAATTCAGTTTCTTAATGTCCCCTTGACATTTATTTTTCTTTAATTGATTGCATGTCTGAAACCTCATTCGGGTCATTAGCAGCAAAAAGCATCCTTCTCTTTTTTTTGTTGTTTTGGTTTGGTTTTAACACCTTTCTTTCCCCATATTTTAACTTAGTCTATATTTGTTAAATACCTTGATGCTTACTTCTCTAAGATAAAGAGCAAATCACTTTCACTTATATGTATGGAAACTTCTAGATGTTTCACTTTCCTAGGATAGATGTTCATGCACAAATATCAAGTGCACGTCATTAGCTTTTTATTAACATATCATTGCATCTTTTTTATAGTCATATAGTAATTTTTGTCTGTTTGAGGGCCTAAATGTTTATACTATATTTAGCTTTATTATATATTGTCATTCTTTAACATCAGTGTAGTAACATCCTCTATAACAATGGCCTATGTAATACCCAACAATTGCAAAGTTCTGTGGATTAGCACCTATCATTTGCAACCAGGAGGGAAATTCTACTTGCACTAACTCCCTGAGAAAAAAATTTCCAGATAAATCTCAGAATTATTTGATCCCTACAAATGACTGTAGCCAAAAAACCCAGGCATCTGCATGAGAACTCTTCTGTTGGTACATCTCATTATTACACCCATGAAGTTCCTCGTTCTCCCCTCAAAGGATCTCATATTTTTTTGTTTTCAAATGCTTTGAATCAATAGGAGACTGAACTAAAATTTGAGGGAGGGATCTGAAAATTTAGATTTTAATTTTAACTGGAAATATATATTAAAAAAAAAGGAATTATTATGACAGAATTACAAAAAAGTTTAAAGCCAAACATTTTAACATTTTTAACCAATTTGCATATTTCTTAAACAGTATAGACTGAGTTTTGTACCTAGATGCCATTTATAATCATCTACATTTTTAAAATTCCTAGAATATATTCTAGTGTATTATGAACTCAGATTCTCTGCAACTTAAAAATTCTACTTTATTACTCTTGTCTTGCTAGTTTGGTGCAAAACAAAAGCCACTTAAATGTCTAAATAAGGTCTATTTTACATTTCTTACTGATGTCATGTTCCTGGCTAAATCTTTACGTGTCAAAACATTAAAGTACGTGCTGACAAAATAGCTGGAAACATTTCCTGAGGAGAGTGATTTTATGTGCCCACTCCTTTCCTTAAATCATTTCTTCCTTTGAAAGGCCACTGAAGACTTGAAGAATGTGAGTGAAAATAACCTGCAATAAGAGTGGCAATATGTTACCCTGAAGAGTGTGTGCAGAGAGTCAGGTAACTGAACATTATTAGATCAGGAACTGGCCAAAAAAAAGCTGGAAGAAAATGCCAGTAAGACAACATGGGGTTTAACACCAAATTCAGGCTGAATGCAGGGTGTTCACAAATGGCTGCTCTCATTGGGTTTGCTCAGTGAAGGAAATCCTTTTTAAGTGAAGACCAGAGAAGGAGAATCTCTCTTAGTCCAACACATCTAGAAATAAGAGCTTTATTTTAATGTCTATGCCCCTACATGATTTTTATTTTTTTTTATAATGACAAATTATTACCTAGGTTTGGAGAGCAGAAAGGTGCTATTTTTTTTTGACTCGAATGTCTTGGGCACTCACCTTCATTGTGGAAAATTCAGTTGCCAGTCCCTGCTTCCCTGAGTATTTAATGCTCTACATAAGGTGGGTCTGAGAACATCGCAAGTATGTTGGGTCAAGACAACTTCACTTCCAGTGTGTAAAGCACAGTGAAATAGCAATTATCCTGATGACTTCAGCCCAGATGGAAGTAATGGAAGACAGATTCACAAGGATTTAAAACAAGTATGTGTTCTCTACCAATAAGTATGAGACTGGACTGAAAATCCCACTTAAAGCACACATACATCAAATATTACAAGATTCGTGACAGTCTGGAGAGTGGTTGCAGCACCTGTGAAAGGTTAGTTAGCACATACACTTACAGGTGGACTACAGCAAGTTGTAGACACACTACAGACATACAATATTTGCATATAAAACAGACAGGACATGCACTGCTGCAGGCACACTACAGGTGGTAGGTATTGCAGCTATCATTAAAGCTCATAATGCAAAAAATAAATTGATTCATCACTAAGTAAACATTATGTTAAATAAAAATTCCTAACCATAAAGAAAAATGGTTAACCCATTAGATGGCTGCTCCATTGTTTACTGCCAAGTAATTTTGGTTTTCTGCAGTTGAGATATGAAGAATTTATAGCTCAGTACTTCTAATGTACCAAAAATGTTGGACATGTTTAGTTTTAACTGCAATTGCTTGATTTTCAAGTGAATTATCTTTGTATAATTAATTCATGGTTTAATTAAATATATATCTATATAGCCATTTGGAACAATTCTGTCTACCAATTACAGAATATATTTAATAATAGTAAATTATCACTTGATTTGAAGTGTTAAGGATTCAGTTAAAAAGAGAAAAAATAGTAAGAATTGTCTAATATAACTTGTTCTGGTCAACAAAGACATATAAAGAATAACAATTGATTTCTCAAGACACCTTACACATTCACCCTTCTGCAAAACTTCTTCTGGGAAAGACAGTGATTCAGCTAAGCTGGGTGATGGTTAGCACAGAAAAACATGCATTAACACTACCATTGCTGTAGATAGCCTGCAGGTAAACTGAGGTCTTCCATTCCCAGGCTCATTTGATATCTTTAACTCTCAACGCCGAGGGTAGGATTTTCCAACACTAAGTTCTAGCATTGAAATGCTCAAAGCTGTAGGAGTGTTTAGTGTTGCAAATCTCAGTCTTGCCAGCGTAGTATGCTTCTGTGGCAGTTCTATATCCAATAGCATAATAAATCAATATTTTGATTATTTTTATTATTTGCCTCGTAATTAGTGCTTTTTTTTTTTCACAAAACAAGATGGCTTAGGCTGAGCAAATACTATAGATAGAAAGCAAATAGCAAAACAAGTGATAAATACTTTGTTTTTATCTTTTGTATCCTCAAGCCTAGATTCATCCAATACTGAATGTTAATGGGATATGAATATTAGAAAAGGGATGGAATATGACAGTGCATATGGAAAATGTTAGGTTTCCTTTTCTATCAGAACTTTGTTTCAATTTAATTCTAAGTAGAGCATTTTAAAGAGTTAGAGCTTAACAGTTAGAAAAGTGACAGTCTTTATATATTGTCAGAAGTATTTTGTTACATAGCTCAAATAATGTCATTGCTGTGTATGCTTTTAATTTTTCAGTAGTGTACATAGAATTTAAGTGTCGGGGATTTTGTTCTTAAATGCTTCTATTAGCATTCTCAATCTCAGCTATAGGAAGTTCTTTTAAAATATCTAAGACCTTTAGAGTGATTTGGTATTAAAACGTTTTGTAACTTGCAAATTTATAGTATTATTGATATAAATGGAAAATTTATTAAACAGTTTCTACTTTTAAGGGCTTTCAATTTTGGGGCAGCCCGTTTTTGCTAATTTGGGAGCTCAGCTTGATTTCACATGCTTTCTCTGATTCTCAGAACCCCCACTACCTCAGTGAGTATTTAGGAATATTGCATAGGGCTTCTAAAAATCACAGCAAGAAAGCCTTAAACTGGTTAAAAAGAACAAACCAAAAGAAAGACAAAAAAAGAGAAAACCCAAAACTTTATCAGTAACAGAAGAAATAAAAATTACAGGCTACTCTTAAATATCTGAAGGGAGGTAAGTGGACTTTGGGTGACACACAGGTCTCTGCCTTGACATTTATGAATAGTAAAACTGGATATATGAAACTGCTCGTAGAATTTTTAAAACATAATGGATTTTGGGGCAGTATCTGTATGGCATAGGCAATAATTAAATTATTAAATTTATTAATAGAAACAATTAAAGTCCAGACTAGACACTAGGAACAAGCTCCCTAGAGAAGTGGTCATGGCACCAAGCTTGTAAGAATTCAAGGAGTGTCTGGATGATGCTCTTAGTCCCATGCTTTAATTTTTGACAGTCCTGTGAGGAGCAAACATTTGGACCTTATAGGTCCCTTCCAACTTGAGATAGTCTAGAGTTCCATGATTTCTTTGCAACACTTTTACATTCTCTTCTATTATGTGACTCAAAGACTTAATAGAAGAGCTGTCTGAAAAAAATTTACGTCCCAAGTAAAAACTTTATGCATTTCTATTATTCCTTTTCTGTGTTATGAATTATCATTATTGTTAAATTTATTGATCTTCATATATTTACAACTTTCGCATGACCACTTAAACCTCCCCTATTATATTTATATTGTATATTGATTCCCTTGACTTGCATGGTCTTAATTCACAAAAAAGTTACAGCTCTCAGAAGCTTCCTCAACATGGGAAGGAACTAAGATTGCATTCAAACCATAACATCTCTACCATTTGTTTCTGAAAGTCTTGGATTATTTTAAAAAGCCAAGAACATGATTTTTATTCCAATTCTATGGAAATGTTCACTGAAAAAAAAAAAACTGTAGTAAAATAAAAATCAACCAGCTGTATTCGAACATATTTTTGACGACTTCTGGACTAAGATTTATTTCTTACTTTCTTCTAGAAGTAATATAAAAGGACTTTGTCAGCATTTTCCAGAAACATTTGTAAGGAGTTATTGTGAAAGGTCATTGGTAACGCTTGAATAAAGGGAATAATACTCATTTGATCAAAAAAGACCATATTGTGCAATACTAAAATGCATTAACATTATTGAGTTCTCACATACAAAAACCTTTACTTGTCTTTTATCATCCCTTCCCAGCAAATGCAAAGCTATGTTAAAAATTACTATGGTTCTCCAAATAGACTGTGCCCATAAACTCATACTCATGAATCTCAGTTCAGCATTTCGAAAATGCAAAGGTTGCTAAAGTTATGATTCTATTATTATTTATCTAAAAATTATGTATTACTTGAACTAAGGTCTCCAAGATCAAAGTGCTACTTCATATTGCACTAATGCAAAGCTAACCAAAAAGCTGTTTGTTTCCTTTCCGAGTCAATTTACATTTCTGCTATAACAGGGTCATCACTCCAATATTGGTTAAGAAGATTCAGACCATTAAACAATTCATATAGAAAAAGCTGAAGGAAAACAGTGCATTCTGTTATTAAAAAATCCACTTACAGTATTACAGTTATTTGTCTCGTGGAAAGACCTCATGTTTTAGGGCTTATTTATGGCCTTTCTTAATACAGTCACTAGAAGACCAAGACTAAGACACTGTTTTACTAGAAACATTGGATATCCCCTTCCAATGGATAATAATAATAATAAAAAATACCTCATGATTTAAATTACTGCTGATAATTTAGTAAGCCAGCATCTGTTGCTAGCTCTTTTTACAACATATTCACATATCTCTGTACAACTGAAATTTGTTGCTTAGATGGATTTTTACAATTACTCTCATAAGTGTATTTTTACTTTTACCTGCTGCCACAGGGTACTTGAAGGGCGAGCAGATGTAGAGTCAACTGCTGGTATGTGACTGGCAGCTGTTCTCTACAGATCACAGAGAACAGAATATATACAGTATCTTGATCTAATGAAAAGCAAAACAGATCAATGAAGACTAAATGAGCAACTAGGATGTAATACTCCATTATTGCCTGACTCTTCCCTTTCAGGAAGGAGAGTGACTAAGCTCTTAGTCGCTATTATAATTCAAATTAAGCATACACATTGAACTGCCATATGCTGCTCAAAAGCAAAATATAGGTGTTTCTTAACATTTCAGTGTCCTCTGATCTAGAATTACTGTGTTAAACAGTGATTAGCCCTACTGTCAACTACATAAAGTATTTTAGAAAGTAAATTAAACACCTTTGCTGTTCACCTCAAGTAATCCATTACTGGACAAGAAATTCGCTGATGAGGTTAATCTGCTGATACTCAGGTATTTGTTGTTTGTCATAGCAGTAGAGAGTTAACCTAGAAGTCTAAATAAGGAACAAGAACCAGAGCATAATACAGGTTTTCATTAAATTTTGCTTGTGGTTTAGCTACACTTCTAAATAATATTTTTAATAACAGTATAAAAACCATTAGAGGTTTAATAGGACAGACATGCACACAATCACTTGACAATGCAGTAAAAATACAAACTCTAAATGTTTTTGAATCATTGCACTAATCTGTATTCAATAATCTATGTTTAAGAGGATATTTTTGTTCTCTTAGCATTTGAAAAAAACTCAAGACTTCTTTTTTCCATCTATCTTCCATTTTCTTACTGATACACAGTGATTTTAATTTTGCATTGTACAAATTATTCTTAAAAAAAAATTAAGTGAAATATAATATGTATAAGTAAACTGGCCAGTCACCAGTGTCAGTTAATATTCACATGACGCTAACATCATAGAGGCTTTTATTGACTAAATCTTTAACAAAAATCCACAAAAAAAGTAATGAATTTATAGAGAAGACCAGAATAAAAATAAATACAGTTAACATTTTAAATGCTGTCATGTAAAATCATAAATCATAACTGATAAGGACTCCAGAATGACACAACTCATATTTAGGGAATTTGACTTCCAGGGATGCTAGTTCCACTAGCAGTTGGGGTTTTTCTTGGAATGAATTCACTGAAATGGAATACAAATCTCACATTGCAAAACTGTTTTGTAATAGAAAGCGAAGCTCTTTAAATCATGGCAGTCAGTGGCTTAAAAGCATGTTCATACACGAAGTAAAATTCTTAAATAGATACGCTCAAAGTCCAGAATTGTGAAATGAAAACCTGAACTGATTTGGCCTTCCGAGGAACTTTGTTTTTTAGCCTGAAAATTTTAAGACATACCTCCAGCCATGCTCAGAACTACAGTGGTTTTACCAGGTCCAGGTTTTCCATCAGCTAGATGCTGAGCTGCACCCAATCAGTTACTGGACATCAGGTTTTGCTTTCTCAAAGCATTTCCTACACTACGGGTGAGAAAGATTCAGTTCTTAATCAGAGGGTGTTAAATACCACGTCTTCATTCCCTGACACACAAACACCATGTGTATTCTGCATCTAGGACTTTTTTCCTCTTGCTTTGGACGTTGTTTGTAGGCAAGCAAGCCTATTTGGGCAAGAGAAACTGCAAACACAGAAAACAAGCTTCCATATGCTTAAAATATCTGACTTTACCAGAGAGACAGGAACAAAAGCAAAAATAGTTCTTGTTCCACCCTATTGCATTATTTTATCCAACAACCGTAGGATACAGAAACAAAAATAGCCATGGGAACAAGGATAATAATCTGAGATGCTCTCCTCCCACATGCAAGCACTGAGCTGCTCATAAATATCATTTTGTTTCATAATAACTTTAGCATGAAGAAAGAACTTGGCACACTCGGTGAGCTGGATTTGGACTTCATTTATCTGAGGACTAATCCAAACCCATCCCCCACTACAGAATAGTTTACGCTTGTCAATGAAATAAGTTTAATAACTAACATAATCAGATTAAATTCAACCTGGAGCTATTCCAGGTGAGGTTGGCCAAGGCTCTGAGCAGTCTGGGCTAGTTGAGGGTGTCCCTGCTCCCTGCAGGAGGGCTGCACTAGATGCCCTTTGGAGGTCCCTTCCAGCCCTAAACATTCTATTATTCTAATTCCCTAATTTGTTTGTTTGTACTAATAATATCTTGAGGACTAGCACTTCCAACACTTTTTATCAGGGGAGAGGTTTTTAATGTGTTAATGAATCAGATAAGAAATTGTGTCACCAGCTCATAAAAATAAAAACCTTCTTCATTTCTGTTTGCCATGCACAAATTCTGAATATACACCTCAAGGTGCTGCAGAGACGTTAGAAAGTGACGAGGGTTCTTGGCTAGTTTACCCAACCTTAAGTACACAGTTCAAAAATTATTAATCTGTAAAACATTCCAGACTCCTTTTATCCACCTTACACCCTCAAAGGATGAGAACAAGACAGCTGAATTGTAAAAGTGGGTTAGTAAATTACTCTGCTTTCTTCATCTACTTATCCACAGTGGGTGGTCTGACCCCAAAAATGTGTCTGCAAGAATTCAGCTGGTGAGTCCAAACCCTGGCTGTTGAAACTCCAGCACAGCTCTATGAATACCATGAACAATTCTTTTCCTGCACATATCACATCCCAGTCACTTAACCTACACAGAGCTAGGAAGGAAGCTGCATTAGACAAATTAAATACTTAACCCAAGTTAATGTTTCACATACTCCTGTCCATTTACTAGCCTTTTTTTTTTTTTTTTAAATAACACAAGTATAAGAGGCATAAAGTTATTTTGATGATTATACTTGTACTTGCAGTTTAGAGGAAATTGTAATAGTGCTTTCAAGTAAAAGTCAAATTACTTCACACTGTAGACAGAAGTCTCAAGGATTGCACTAAAGAGCAGCATGGACTATTGTTTGGATACTCAGCTAATTTCATCCTTTGGGTATTACAGCGTGCTGAGCTCATGTGTGAAAAAAATTTGTCAAAGAGAAAAAGCAAATCATGTACACCTACTAATTTATTGGTGTCCAGAAATATGTCCAGATTTTTTTCTGGGAAAAACCCCAAAGAGCTGAAAAATTGAGTGATGCTGATCTAGAAATACAAAGGCACCTGAGGAATTTAGTTATTACCTAGATCTCTAGGTACCAGATGCATGAGAAAGAGCAAATAAACAAAATACCTCCTTTTTGTTACTTTTTTTGCTCTTTCCTTCTGTCATTAAGCATAAACTGAAAACAGATTCTCTGTTAAAGAGTTTGAAAAAATTACCATAAAGCTATAGGGGGGAAAAAAAAATCTAGATAAGTAACACAGCATATTTTAGTCACAGGGGCTAATGTTCCTTAGGTAACCGATTGCTGGGCTTTCCACCCATTTTTCTTCCCTCCCCTTTTCTTGAGGGGATGAAAGGTGGACAACAGCAGGCAGCACAAGTAAAATAGAAGGCATAAAACCAGTTAATAATGACCACCAAAGGAATGCTGGTCTGCTGGCAGATTCAGCAGATGGCCAGTGTGATTAATAAAGAGAAGTTGATAGAAGACAAGAACAGCAATTGTGAGCAGGTGAATACTAACTTAAGTTGAATTTAATTTTTTCTTTTCTCATTGTCAATTTCATTTCTGTTTTTAATCTGTATTTTTTACAGATGTCTGTATTCTCTCTCCATCCCCCAATATTAGGCATCTAACTCAATACTCAGTCATTTAAAGTCTTAGTTTATGATCTCCAGGCTTACTCTGCTTTGAGGTCAGTAAGTTACACTGGAGTTCAGCATCAAGTTAATACTTAAGCATTTTAGACTGCTATTTTTCAATTTAAAGTGTACTCCAATAATTTCAATGTGTTTGTTCATTATTTGTTTAGCCACTTTCTACTACTTTAAAGGTGAAGGTAGTTTCCAATTCCAATACTACCTCATTTAGAAAACAATATGTAAGTGTAACCTTCAGATAGTCTTTCATTTATGTAGAAAAATACCCTTTAAGAGCAAAGACATAAATGTTCTCTTTATATGAGGAACACTTCAGTTAAAAATATACACAGGTCAGCTGGTACTTTCATTAGCAACATGTTCTAAAAAAAAAAAATAAATAGCTACAAGAGATTCATTTAGCTGAAAAAAGTCATATTGTTAAGCCTGATGAGAAGCTGAACATCTGTCAATGTCCATAAGACAAGAAATCCAATGTTGAATTTGGAAATGGTATTTTACTACTAAAAAATAACATCTAATGAATTAAAATAATTTATTTTCATAAAAAAAGAAATTAAGAAATAAGAAAATTATAGATATAAAATAAAAACTGAAGAACACCACAAAATTTATTATCTCTTCAGGTTCCTGACACATGTGAAGTGACATCAAAAATGCCTCCATGCCTTGTATCTCTTCCATTTTTTTCTCAGATGCAACTTCTGTTCTTTATTCTTATCCCAAATATAACAAGTAAATTTTTATTTTTATTAGCAAAATCTGTACAGAAGAGTTTTCCTTCATATCTGAGGATATCAGCAACTACAAACATGGTTTATTTTGCATAGTGTGTCATAAGAAAGTCAGGAATCTGTTACAGACAAACTGTGGTGTAGGGCAAAATTTCCAGCTGTTTATGATGCAAAGCTGGAAATCCTTTCATAAGTGATGTAAAGGAAACAAGGTTTGTTTTCTTTGGTAATTATAATTTTAATGGATTAAAGGGAATATATTAAATATAATACTTTAAGTGTCTGTATTAAAGTATGAGCTAATCTATCATTTAATATTTCACTTTTCAGAGAGGGGTGACATCATTAAGAATTTCCTCACAGCTCCAGAAGATTGTGGTAATGAAAAAGTTACAAGCTAAGCTGAAGAAAAGGGCTGCATACAGGGTGTTCTGATTTTGCAGTAAGAATACAAACTCACAAAATTTAAGGTAAAACACAAGCCTGAGAAAGCAGAAATTTGCCTCCTAATGCTACTCAGACTGACAGGCAGAACTCTGGGATCCCAGCTCAGGAGCTCTTTATTTTGCAGACAGTCACTGGATAATGCTTGGCAGTGAAGGGGGTTGCAGGAGCAAGAATTTCAAGGCTCTGCTAAAACTAAAAAGACTTAAATCCCACTTTGCCCGAACAGTTAAATTCTCTCATTGCTAATCTATGATGGCATTAGAAAAACCTATACAAATGACATAGAATATTTTAAAGTAAGCTGAAGGAATTAGGAGGGAAAAAAAGGAAGGAAAATACTTATTTTGAGAATCCTTGTTCACGGTTTTGGGGTTTTTTTTGTCTAATACCAGAGCTTAAGGTAGTGGGAAGGTAGAAGTGATTTAATGCCTTGGTATATATCCACCAATAAGTGTAAATGCTCTGAAGATTAGATTCAGATGAAATGTTTTGAGGATATCATTGACACTGATAGATGAGACATGATAAATGAGTACTTTTAAAAAGGGGATAAACAACTGCATATCTTTGAAAATTTATGACAGTAGTTCTATAATTCTGCAAATGCCTGAATTAGAGTAGCCAAGAAAAAGATGTTCCTTGTTCTACAACTACAAATGGTCATATTAGGACTCTACTTCTTCTTTCACAAGAATATTCTACTTTTTATCTGTAAGAAAAAAAAATATCTTACAGTTAACTCAGAGAAGAAAATTAAATGCTAATAATTTATTTTACAACTGCCACACCTAATTTCAAAGCCCTTAACTGTCAATCAAAAAGACAAAACAGGAATTGGTTGCATTTTTGTGATCATACTAACTTAGGTCACCCAACATGTGACATGCAGTGACTTGAACAGGATCAGGCTTGTGTGACACATTTTATAGTCTTGAAAGGTTTATCTTCTCATGCATATGGGCTAAAAACATTAATCCAGAAAACATTTCAAAAGTGATTTCTGGTACCTCTTCATTTTGGAAATTGAGGATGTGCTGCAATTTAACTAAAAATGAAGTTACTTGTTTTATCTTTTATTCCCCCCCCCCCCGATAGAGAGGAAATAATAGACCAAAAGTTGCCTGTCTCATGGTAATAAGGTGCCAATCAGTAGAAAATATTACACAATGTTTTTCTAGAACTACTGAATAGAAAAATAGAATTTAGTGGTGTCCATAGTAAAACTAGAACACAAAAATTAAGAAATTTAGATTTTGTCTATAATTTCTTACATCTACTACACTCATACTGGTGTATGTTCTTCATAGGAGAATCTGAAAGCTTATGAATAGCAACAATTAACATTAAAAATCCCCAACCAACCAAAAAACCCAACCAACCAAAAAAATCCCACAAGCTTAAACCACCACAATGGATGTTGGTATAACGAGGACATTTCAAACAGCATCCTTCTGACCTTCCTGGTAAACCAACATGAACTATACTGAAATAGGAACAGGTCTGACTAAACAAATAACCTGACCACAATTTGCTGCAGCCCATTAGCTGGTATCAATGCAGTGAAGACCAGGAAAATTGAAGCATGGTTCATTAACTGTGTGTGGGGTTTTGATAAGCAACTCTGATACCTCTGTTCTCTCTGTCGACCAAGAATAATCTGCACTGCAGCAACCTGATGATGTGTTTAAGTGCATAGCTTATTGACCACCTGCTGCTTAATATTCTACAGATGAGACTTGAACAATTCACAAGAAGCTGCAAACAGACAAGAAAAGCCTCTTATCTGAGCTTCAATTCTCATTACCAAAAAGCCAGCAAGTTACTTGACTGAAGAATTTTAGGAGACTTTAGTTTATAATAAAACTTTTTACCTATTATGAGCTTCAGAATGAAACCTTTACATGTAAATAGTAAACAGGCTAAGTGAATTGCAATGTTTCTATTAAAAGCATAAGCTTATTTACTGGAGGAGACCTTAAGGTTACTGAGAAGTGTGAGGCTCTTTAATGAAATACACAGTGGGAGACAAGGAGGCGATGGTTATATATGGGAAGTTCTGACAAGAGATAAAACAAAAAAAACCCAAAAACATAACTGTGAAGCTATCAAACACTGGAGCAAGTTACCCAGAGGGTTTCTGGAATCTGTCTTTAGGGATTTTTCAAGATCCATCCAAATGCAGCCCTGATCAGGGTTCACTTTGAATTTGGGGTTGATCCCATGTTGAGTATGAAGCTGGAACTGACAAACTCTTGCCCAGTACCATTAATTCCATGGAAACAGGAATGGCAACCAATGACTTCGGAAATGTCCAAATATTGTTTTGTAGATGTATCATCTACATGTATAGATGTAAAATTTAGATTTTTAAAACAAATAAGGACTCAAACTCAATTCAAATGAAAATGAGAAATGCAGTGTATGATCAGTTATTCCATCAGTAATGTGAGCTAATAATAGAATGATAAAATAGTTAAGGTTGGAAAAGACCTCTGAAGTCAAACCCAATCGTCAACTCAACATTACCATGACCCTTAAACATGAAGTGCCACGTCTACACATTTTTTTTCCTCAATCACTCAGTGAAAAAAAATCCCATTTTCTATCAGTAGCCAAAATAAATATTTTTTCCTAAGAAACTATTGGCTAGAAAGGTAAGAGTTTCATATCTCTTTCTCAGGGAAAACATACTATAGATACCCCATGTCCTAGATAGGTTTCCCAAAAGAGTTTATCAATGCAAATGTGATAAGATTTCTGATGCCAAGGGCAGTTATATCTTCAACAATCTGCTAAGTGTGGGTCATGTAATTTAGAGCTGCCTGGAGTAAAACTGAAGTTGTTGGGGTTTTTTAATAAGATAAAAATCAGGAAAAAAAATCCCCAACCAAAACCCAAATACTTTCTACTCTATATTCACATCTGTAAATTTTGCAAAGTTATTACAGCAGCGGGTACACTGGTACAAGCATGTTTGCATGAGAAGATGAACATCTAGCTCAAAAACTGCAAGAAAAATGAAGGGAAAAAGCCAACAGCAGTATGTAACCTATAAACACCATGCAATCAATTAACTTATTTATGAATCATTAGTTCAGAAAATTGCATTAATAACATAGATATCTTAAACTGTAAATAGGTCACTTCTGTAAATGGAAGCAAAAGCATGGAAAAAATATTGTGTGCCTTTACTTCATGTTTCTTTTGAAAAGAAAATAGAACTTGGCTACATTAACTGATGATATGAAATCTCTAATGACTTCTAGCCTCAATACATAAGCTTAGTCAACATCTGGCATGATATCCTACACTTGGAAGTCTTAGTCTTGACTGGATAGATTTAGGCATGAAGCCAAAACAAGTGGTAAATCACTCTGCATCTCATCAATCCGATACTGTTACAAAAGAACTTGAAGAGAGAAGTTTGTTTTAAGGCACATAAAAAGAAGAAAACTAAATAGAAAATTTTATTGTTAGCGCAGTGATATTTTTATTAACTTTACATTGTTGTAGCTTTATGGATTGAACGGAACATTATATTAGAAGTAATTGTATATGTTAAATGAGATCATACTTCAGTGAGGAAGTCTCTCACCTGGAAGCAATCTAAATACTTTGTAGTTGTATAAAAAGTTGGCATAAATTTAGCTTTCTTTTTGCCATGAAAAACTTACTATACTAACAGGACTGCTGTGCTTGGATGCTTTCCAAGAAACAACAGTTAGCATTTTTTACTTGTAGCAGCATTACAAAACCTCTCCATTGGGATGATCTGACCTTGGAGGAGACCCTTCACTTAAAAACATTTAAATTTAGGTTACTACAAATGCTAGCAAATACAGCAATCAGTTCTGCTTTAAATCTCAAACCCTGACTAGTTTCCTTCACCACTATTCTATTTAGAAAAAACTATTTTAGTCCAGGTGGATTTTCTAGTCACTCATAGGCCTAATGATGCTCAGAAGTACCAGGTTGCTATAGACAGAGCACTGTGTTCACAATATAAAGCCAGACAAGGCAGTAGCATTTGGCAGACATTGCCTTGGAAGACTAATGGACTTCGTGTCAGATTCTTTTTCCTTAGCTATCCTCTTTCCTTATCATCTAGTCTCAACCAGGTTGCTAGTTAATGCTTTTGGGGGAATAAGCACCTCTCCAGTAGGTAATATTCTCCAAGTGCTAACTCATTTTACACAAGCCATTTAACTGCCACCTTAAGAGTAATGACTTTCTATCACTACAGACCTGGACTTGATTCAATTCTTTTACTATTTATCTTCACCCTAATAAACAAATTTGTCTTGTCAGTACAGATTGTTTACTTAGGCCTTCTGAAAAGTCACCTTCTAAAAGTCAGTTACACGTGGCAGGAAAAACAACAGTACTAGACAGAGCAGAACTGTGTTAGAGAAAATATTTACATTTTGTAACTTAAGTTCCTCAGTTAATATAACATTTATAGAAAAAAAATATGTTTTGGAAGAGTTCCACCTAAAGTTTTCACTTAAAATTTTATTATGAGCAATAGAATATGTGACTCTTGCTGGTAAAACTTAACAGCAATTGTTTGTCTTTGAAGAGAAAAGCAAGGAAAAAAAAATCCCCTACCCAAATCTTTGGAGATTTTCTCTATTCTTCCAATACTTAGTGAGATTAGATCTGTCTCAGGTTTCCATATTGCTCCTGGCAAGTGCACTATACCTCTAATGAGCATTTGTTTTAGGAAGGTTGCACTGTGGCAGTATAGAGCCTGTGCTCCATACTGCCCTTTCTAAAATCTGGTGTGTGTTTGTCTTTGAATCTCAGGCTACTTTCCTTCATCAGCTTCTGTCCACAAGCCAGCATCTTATGCCATTGTTATTTCCCAAAGTTTATTTCTTCGGGTGCAGATATTTCCAATACAGGAGGAAACAAAATATAGGAAAAATAAATCTCCTAGTACCCTCTGAACACTATTTTTGAGTCTCTCAGATTAAAATGACTAAGATATTTTGGTACAGACTAAAATTTCATACAGAATCTGAGGAAATCACTAGAAATCTGAAAAATAACTGGAGTTTAACTTTTATTTCTCACAAACTTGAACTGTAGCTGTGTTTGAGACAGTTAAAACGAGCACATTACTGTAGCTATCAAATTACTGACATAATAATCCACCTATTATTACTGTAGTTCAGTAGCAAGGAATGATAGCCACTGCTAATGGAATTAAACATTGGAAGATTAATAACCTAACATCCTTAAGTTTATTTCTGAAATATTTTGTTAAAGAAAACAGAAAATGCTTAGAAATATTATCTAACACCAGTGGAAGGTAAAATATTACATGAAATCTGTTTCCTCTCTATAATAAAATCGTGCAATGTCAAATTCTATTGATAAATGCTACTTGAATATCACATGATAATGCAAATGTCATTGCACTTCCCCAAAAAGAGACACAGATTCTCCTCTTCAAAGACAACATGAATTAACTGTGAGCAAAATTATAATCTACAGTGCATCTGAAATGCTTAAGAACAGTAGGGCAAACAAACACAAGCACCACATACTATTTAAATAAAATCTCAAGAAATGAAAAAGTCTTTTCATAAGATTTCCTCTCTAGACTCTACTGCTCATTAAAGCACTGTTACAGTCTAAGAAAAAGAAAATTTATAAGAACAAGAAAAACAAAAATCTGCCATAAAACCATGGAAAAACAAAACAA
Source organism: Ceyx melanurus (assembly GCA_024611195.1). NCBI lineage: Eukaryota > Metazoa > Chordata > Aves > Coraciiformes > Alcedinidae > Ceyx > Ceyx melanurus. Next base: position 13,555 of record JANHGL010010814.1, on the reverse strand, counting down.
GCCATAAAATAAAACAACCAAGCCAATCAACCACAAAAATAATAAAACCCAAAGCAAACCCACCACATTTCAGTGCTAGCTTGTCATGGGGCTTGTTTACGTGCCATTTTACACACGGTGCACTTTGATTTCACTTCCCTTGTTGATGAAATAATGCAGATTGCTTAGTAAAAGAACAAGTAGCCCTGCAGGGCTCTTTAGGGTTGATTTGTTCCTTAGATATAGCAAAAATCAGGTTAAGACAAGCAAGTTGGGAAAGCTGGTATGGGCACATTTGTTTAGTTGCAAGAGAGCACGCAACCATCAAACTAAATTAACTCTATCAATACTGTTCCTCCCTGGCTTTACATTTTATTATCATCCAAACAGAAAATTATGTCTTAATTTTAGTTAATTCTATGTGGTAGAAACATGCACAGATTTAAATTAGGTATTAAATAATATTTTATTTTTTTATTTTTTGTTCTCAAAACAAGCCCTCTGGAATTTTATTTTTAAATAGTACGCTAAGAAACTGATATAATTTCTTTAACTCCTTGTTCTACCACATCATGATTATTTTTCTAGATACTCAACCATTTGACATTAATATTGAACGCTATGCTGCTGCTGAGGCAACGAAAAAAATCCAAAACATATAGTTAATATTTAGTAATATTCAGAAGCATTTACATATCTGAATTTATATTATTCTGGCCCAGAAATCATCTGGCCTTTAAATAAACTTTTCTCTGGTTCTTTAAGTATCCTAAGACTTTCTCCATATTCAAGTTATTGACCAAATACTGAGAGAAGGTAAATATGGATTTATTTTTTTTAATATAGTAAAAGAAAGTTAAGTTTCAATAAATTATAGTTCAAGATATCTGCTATCAATCAGATAATCAGGGCACTAACTGGAACACACTAAATTCCACCTGACCATGAGGAAGAGCTTCTTTACTGCAAAGGTGACAGAGCACTGAAACAGACTGCCCAGAGAAGTTACGGAGTTTCCTTCTCTGGAGACTTTCAAAAATTGACTGGATGGGTAGGGATGGATTTCCAATACAGAAAATATAAAATAAAATATTATAAAAATTAAAAAATATATATATTAAAAAATATTAAAAATTCCT
>JANHGL010010814.1:0-12404 GCA_024611195.1 Ceyx melanurus | reverse complement strand
AAAATATTAAAAATTCCTTGATTCCAGCAGATTCAAGCAAACACCCTCATAAACAGACAAATCCTGATCAAACTGAAAATAATTCACAGCAAAATATGCTACATGAATGGACAGCATACAGAAATTATCGGTATGTGAACAGTCTTGGAAAATAAAAAGGTAAGGAGAGAGGACAAACAATAGTTCTTGTGGATTCAGCAAAAGTTATTTCTACTCACAGTGCCATGACATATAATGCACAAGCTAAAAATAATTGCTCATCATTCTGTAGTATTATTAACCTAATGAAAAGAAAAAGGTATATATCAGCATTAAGAATTTGTAACAATCAAAATACACACTCATTTCTACTGTAATTATACATATATGAAAATTAAAAATGCAATTAGCTCTGAAAAAACAAATCACAGTTTTGAAACTGATATTATTACTGTGCATGTAAGTTAGCAAAACACATACTGCCCTGCTGAAAAAACTCAGGCATATGGGGTAAGGTCATCTAAAAGAACATGGTAAAAAATTAAAAAGGAAAAAAAATAAAGAAAATCAGCCACTGTTCTTCCCAGCTAGGCTCATTGCCTTACATGGGGTACAGCAGTGTATCATGGAACCCTCCACATTGTGTCTTCTGCTTAGAAAAATCTTTATTCGCCTATAATAAAACATTTTTTATGGATTTTATCAGAATATTCTCAAAACAAACTGTCTCAAGACATAATACATCACTGAATATGTATGTGTCCCAAAACATTACCTATAAATGCTAGGTTTCCAGAATCCAGAGTTCACTGTGTGCCTAATTTTAGGTTAAGATTTTTCAGAAACAAGGATAAGAACTCTTATGTATATTTATTATATAATAGTCTGTGCAGCACTTGCTGGTAATTTTGGGCTAATGCATGCAAGGTAACATTTCAGAAAATGTCTATGTAACAACACTGAAAGAAGAAAAACAAACAAGAAGCTACTAACATGTGATCACTAAACTAAAAGTCTTGACTAACTTATCCTCTTGGATGGACTACTTCCATTAATATTTTCATGACAGAATTTTAGAAGTAAAATTATTCACATGCAATTTGAAGACCTGAATTCAAGAGAACAGAACATGTCAAATGGGAACTGCAAAAATACAGTCATTCTGTAGTCAATTCTGGTTAGCAATGTTTACAATAAGGACGTTTAAGTCTTCAAGAACATTAACTGTTGTTTACAATGCAAAAAGCTACTGGGAAATAGACTGTAAATATGGGTTGCGTAAACTAATGGATTCTTTTAAAAATATTAAGACTTTAATCCAAAGAATTAATATTCTATCTTCCAAGTAAAAGTGAAATAATGATCTAAATAATGTAATTAGTGAAATAATGATGAATAAATATAATTATTTTCATTTAATTGTCAAAATTCCTTTCACATTTTCAAGTTATCATCTTACATACCATGAATCCCTAGTGTATCAGACTATATGAACAAGAGATAACTTATCCTTGTTATCTAGTTTTCATGTGTTGCCCATAGTATAATTTATCTACTTATTTCTTTGTGGAATTCAAGGAACCGAATCACAAAAATTTCAATTTTAAAGCTCTGCCCCTTACTAAAGTGACTTCAGGCATGTCACTTCATCTTTCTTTACTCCATTTCCCCTTGTAAAAAAGGAAGCTGTAAAATACATCCCTTTATTTCAGAGGGATGACAGCTGTTCAACTGTTACCTACTTGATACTAAATCATCAGCTAACTTAAAATGCTTTGCTGCAGACCACAGATAAGTTCATGTAGAAATACATGAGGAAGCTTTAATGCAGGTATCTCAGGTGTGGCAATAGTTTGACTAAAACTGCATGGAAACAAACCTCCAGGGATGAACATGAGCTAAAATCTACAGTACTTCAGTCTCACTTCTATAAGTAGGTAAATGATGCTAAAAATAGAATTTAGGTCACTACATATAGAAATAATAAGTATACAGAAATCTGGAAAAAAAAATTCTAAGGATGCTACAAGAAACGTAAGAGACCTGACACAACCAGATGAAAGAACATGAAAATAAACAATGAAAAGCTTTACTTAGAAGCTGTATGTGTAATCAATAACATAATTAACATGAAAAGACCTGTATTGTCAATTCCTGAAATGGAGAGACTATCTGTCCAGCTATCTCTAGCTACACTAGAAATAGAAGTTCACTGAAAGAAAAAAAAGCATGTACATGAAGATCACAGATTGGAAAAACCTAGGAATATACATAGTTGAGAGGGAAGATACAATATAAGAAAAAATATATAATCCACCATATTTAAAAAGATTGAATATTTCCATGCTCTTGTAACAATAAACAGTCATTGAAACTGTTAAATACAAGAATAAAAATATTAAAAAATACTGATAGACTCCAGAAGAATTTCTTGTTGGAAGATATCCTTAAGGCCAGTAACTTGAAGACAGTATATGACTTGTGATAAATTAGTTTATTTTTCTTATTGTTTTTATTAGTAATATTAGTTATTTAGAAAAAATCCATGCTGACTATTTGTTGGAGTCAGATGGATAGGTAATTCTGGAAGTAGCTGCCACAGGTATTTGTTAATTCAACTTTCCTCTGGTATTAGGAATCGTCAGAAACAGAAGACTGACTAAAAGAGCAGGAAGCGTATTTACCATCTAATGTCTTTACCCTGGATATTCCAGTGTGACTGGAATAAAAGTGTTCAAGAAAATGATTGCTCAATTTACATATAGACAGTGCCATTCTGACAGCAAAAGTGGAGAAGGCAGCTGCACATATGAGCAGATTTTCCCTATAAGGAGAGCTCGAAGGGTAAGGTGTAAATTAACTCTGAAGTTACTTCAGGTTCTGCAGATTTTACTAATTAACAAGAGCTTTGCATACTGAATTTTCAGTCAGTCTGCTGTTTCTTCCCAACCCCCTCCTTTTTTCTCTCTTCCTTCATAGCTAATCATCAAATTTCAATCTACATCCGACTGTCATGTAGGTTGGTAGGTAACACACCACATTGTAAAAAATCAACAATATTTTCCCTTTTCAGCATTTTATCCTACCTGAAAAAATAGAAAGAGGCCTCAAATAGAAAGCTGAATTTCCCATTTACTTTGACTGTGAACTCAACTTCCTTACATTTGCCTTTAATATAAAAATTACCTGTTTTCCTCCTCTCATCCTAGCTTAAAAAATAAAATAAAAATCCAATAGAGGCGTTTAAGTACATTGTGCTGAAAATTTTTCCAAACTTTAAAATTAAAGGAAATTAAAATAAATTAATTATATCTACATTGTTTCACACCAAATGAAATTCAATAGTAAATATTTGAAGTAGAAACAATAGTTAAGAGCTTCCAAGTGCTGTTTCCATGGAAAATCTGCATGAAAATCTAGTATAAATTCTGATTAATTTAACCAAGCTAAACACTGCAGATTACCTAGATTCCAATTAAATGTGACAAATGTACACTTGACAGATTTCAATTCCAAATCTATTTCCATCAGAATGATCCATTAATATTGAAGATTACATTATCAGAATTTGAACAATACAGTTGTGCTTAAAATAGTTAAAATACAGTTGGATTTAATCATATCACAGAAAACTCACTAAAATTTTGGCAATTGCATATGTGAAGGACAAAAGCATACTCCATCTTGTTCTGTCATTATTTACAAATTCACATTGAATTTTTTTCTGGAAATAGATGATATACCACTGTTGAAATCTTGGTTTTAAAATATGACAGCAAAATTCAAATATCTATATAAAAAGTATAATTTTCATACCAAAATCACCCACCATTCAAGGCCTTAGATTCAAGGTTTTATAAAGGAGAAATTCTGATTACAAGTCCTGCCTGCCTTTTTTTTTTCTTTTTTCTTTCATGGTGATTTTGTTTCAGTTCACTTATTCATGGAAGGTATTTGTCTAGCACTACATTTCTATCTATTCTACCCCTCTCTTTAATGGTGAATCCAACTAATATATACTTATATAAATTATTAGAGTGAGATGTCAATTTTTGCATCAACACAAAAACTGAAATTAAATTGGTTTGCTTTAATTTGACATCACTCAAGAACTTTTAATTTTCAATTACACTTCAGTGTTAGAATTTTCACTGTGTACTAAATATATTGATCATTATATTAAACTGTAGCTCTACAGTTTTCCTCAATATGGTTCAGGAATGCTCCATGTTAGCATACTTTCTGAACTCAGAATGTAATGCCTAGCAATATGATATTCTGCTATATATCCAGGGGACTTAAACTGTTTTGTTCCATTATCTTCAACACAAAAAAGCTCACTACAAAAAAAATCCAATAGTCATCCCAATTTAGGCACAAGGACTAGAAATCACTTTGTGATATTTTTCTTGTACAGCTGTATCACTTTCTCCCCTACCACACACCCAGAAAAATGAAATGTAAAGAGTTATAATTATGTAAACAACCAAAGAGAATATATAGACAAAACACACCCACATATAATCTGTATTCTTTCTGATGGATGACACCATCTTTCTTTTTTGTCAATTAGTCATTTGCTGTTGGGATATACATTATAAGCATACATAGCCATTCTTCAACCAAACGTACTAGATTTGGTGATTTTACCACAGAGACTATTATATTTTTATTGGCTCAATGTGTCTATCTCAGTAAAGATTAAAATAAAAACAAAGAACAGTTATCCAGTGCTGTAATCTCTGAAAAACAAACATATCCACTTAGCCAAGCTAATTCATTTGTTCTATAACAGAGAATATACCACCCTTCTTGCATATATAGACCAATTCCAATTGGATTAGCAAACCCATTACTTCATTGGTTATCAAAAATTTATCCATTAAGACATACAACTTATTGTATTGGTTATGGGCAAATGAAAAGAAAATTAAGTTGATGTATAACTTCAGAAAACTTTAGATAAAGGTCAATAATAAAATAATCTAAATTTTAGATAGTACAAAATAAATATAATTTAAAGATCAGGTTTTGTTTTCTATCTGGACAATTAGTACAGAATTCAACATTTTCCCCTTCTACATAAAACAGACCTTTAAATTAGGCATTCTAAAAGTACACTACAAAAAAAAAAGACTGAAAGAAAATAATATTCTTCTTTTCCATACTAAACAATATGTTATCTTGAAAACAGTATGTATATAAAACATTTTTTAGGAAAAGGGAATTCTCTAGAGTGGGGTTTTAAATCCTACTTTCTTTTGCAGATGCTGTGCATATTATGTTTGGGGAAATGTCTTAAGTCACTGTTGAACAAAAAAAAAAAGAAAAAATATATATCCTTTATGGTCTTTTATCTAAAATGAAAATTATGGAATTTAACACAATTACCATCTCTATTGGTTTTGTTGTTTTGGTTTGTTTTTTTTTTCAATATTAACTTCTTCTGCAGTATAGTTTTTAAATCATGTCAAGCAAAGAAAGCGCTAGTTTTATCACTAGTGTTATGTGCCATTATTTTGTAAACCTGCATTTTAACAAGCCTTAAAATAATTACAATTTTAGCTATTTAATGTATTTATTAATTATTTTGGCCTGACCTCTCAAAAGTCTACTTAGTATTACTGGCTAGTGAGATTATGTGTGTGAATGTCGTGTTTGCCCCTACCATTTTCCATATGCTCTGCCTCACCAACACTGCCATCCGGCGTAGTCCTTTCGTAGTTGTCCTCTGGGAGTGGAAGGGCACCCAGTCTTGGCCCTGATGAACTCTTACTGCTTGGTGTTTCTGACTCCTCCAGCCCGCTGTCATAGCAGCTCTGCAATGACCCCTGATGCGGGTCCTGAGGCTGACTCACAACAGAAAACGTCACTCTACGAAACGGCTGCAAGAGAAAAGAGTCTGAATGTCACTGGAACGTTCAGTCTTGGCACAACTGAATCTCAAAACATGACAAGCAAAAATAATATTTTAAGCATTTACCAATTTAACAGTTGTCTAAGTTAAAGCAAACAGTAATACAGTCCTTAAAAGGCCAGTGGACAGAGTATCTGTGGATTTTCACTGGGATACGTGGTTCAGAACCTTCCCGTTTTGCATAACCCCTTTGCAAACGGCTGCGTGAGTTAAATAGTCTTACAATTATCATTTTTATACATTTCCACTTTCACTCAATTGTAGTAATTTGAATAGAGTTTGTATCAGACTTCATAAAGGTACTTGACGGGGTGTGTGTCTGTGTGTATGTGTCAGACTGTGTGGGTGGGCATAAATGCTCACCTGTAAACTAGATTGCAGGTATTAACGACATAGCAGCACGCCCAGAAGCCTTTTTTACAATCACTTCCCATGGTTTTGAAAGCTAGTTGACATGAGAAAGGAGAAAAAAAGGGAAAAAAAAATAAAGAAAAAAAATAATTGTTTCAGTCTCTTAGGTCCTTTGCCATAAAATTGAGTGCCTGGAGATGGGGTGTGCTGCCAGCTGACTTAATAAAGCCTTTAAAGTTGTGCAAGCACAGCTGACACCATGTTTCCACTGGGACTGTACAAACATAGATTGTTAGAGATCTGTATTCATTGGAAATGACAGATATTACTGTTGCCCAGGAAGCCTACACTCTGAACCCGGCACCAGTGAGCATCCCGGGAAGGGGAAGAGTCTTATCCTTCATGTTTCAGGGGACACTGAGGGCAGATAGGATTTTGAGTAAAAAGCCAAGGGATTCTCCTCTGATTTGAACTACAATCAAGCAGTAATGATCCTTTTCAAGTCATTTAATTATACATTTGAAATAAGTTATTTACAACTCTAGAAAGCCAGAGAAATACCTGATGTTCTAGAAGGCACCTCCTAAACCAAACACCAAAATACCTGTTTTATAAGACACTATGCAGATTTTCCTATGTTTAAAATAGGAGGTCTGAGAGCACTGCCCACTTTTGGGCTCAGATATGTTTCAAGTCCTAGGTTAGAATGAGACACAGGCAGACATCACTCCCACTGTCACCTTTGGTTACTATAGGGTGGAAAAAAAAAAAGAGTATACAGGCCAAGAAGGAGGAAACAGCAACTACAACCACACAACTTACAGAAGCCCTGAAGAAGTCAACATTAGATTTACAAGTAGAGGCAGGGTTGGAGTTTCAGACAGAATTTTACTGGGTTTTTTGGAGGATACAAAGTTTTGAAGATAGAAAAAGCATTCCGTGCTAATGATAGTTTGGACTACAAATACAATAGGAAGTCTTCTTGGAGGAGGCCAATAGTAAGTTTAAAAATATGAGTGTTGCTACACGTATAGAAAAAAAAATCTAAAGGAAGAGTTGTGATATTCTCAGTGAATTTCTGACCTTTTAAGTCTTTATTCAATTCTTCAGCTGCAAGTTGTATTTATACCAAATCCATTTTGAGCTTCACATCTTCAAAAACATTATTAACGTTGTCCATGAATACACTATTTGAGATTCAAGAGAGTTCTTTTCTAAAAGGAGTTCTCAAACAGGAGTTCCTGTTATTTTATTCTACATCTGAGGACCAGATAGGTAACTCTCAAGTTCATGAGAGGAAAGCAGCCTGATTAATTTCCTGGTAGAAACCACAGGCCCACAGAAGTGCACTGTGGTTGCAAGACAATTAAAAGGAGTTCTCGTCTTTTCCAACAGCCAAATACATTCTTACTATGCACTCTCTCCAATATTCATCTAAAGATGTGACTACAATTCAGGACAGCCACTCTTATGCCTGTTAGATGTTCTAAGGAAATTTTAAATATTAAGATGTGATTAAAAAAAACAAAAACCTCCCAAGGTAAAATAAGCCTCTGTGTATTCCACTGGTAAGAGGCATCACCCAGATGATTAATGGTTTTGCCAAGCCACCTTTCTCTCTAATACTAAGGTATGAGAAGTACCAAAAGCAAGAAGTGCTCTGGACATCAACTCTATTCTTTCATTGTACAGTGTCATGTAGAACACAAAACACAGGCTTGGGGATAATTAGGTGTTACAGAACAAGTGTAACACTATTATTTAGGTCAAAGAATTAAAATAGAGTTTTTCAATATAAAACCTAGTTTTTACAAAATTGTCATTTAGAATTAAATTAGTATTGTGCAATGAAAGTATCATGTCATTTAGAAAAAAAAATAATCATATACAAAAATATACAAATTCTCCAGCAGAAATGCACAGCTGTTTTCCACAGGCTCAGGCTGGACTGCAGGTTCTGAGACTGCATTGTGAGAATCCCAGTAGCCAGTACTGGGATTTTCAGAGGAGATAATATTTTTTGATTCGCCAGGGAAAAAACAGCTCTTCCATTTCCTCTCTGAATACAGCAGAAATAGCCATTCTGGCACAACATTCTGGGTTTAAGTTTCAACCTTGCTTTATAGCTAAATCACAAATTGTATTGCCTTGAAGTCATTCAAGCCACCTCTAAATGGTGGCATCCATCCACTGGAAGGATGTTTGTGAGCTGAAGTATTTTGCATCTGTATTCATAGATCTTCATAGAGACGAATATATACAATTTTCACATTGAACTTTGCAATTTTCAAGATTAATTTCACAATTTATTCCTCATTTACTTCATGGGAATGAGTAAGATTACAGGTGTCAAATCTTCAGCCGATATAAATTAATGCACTCTTGTTGTCTAACTTGAGTATTTGTTCTTGCCCTAGTTATACAAACATATTTTGCTTTTTCCAAACAAAACAAACATAATGGGCAACAATATTTTCATGGCTGTAGACAGTCTTGGATCTTTATTGGATGAGGCAGCATGCACTTCATAAAGCCAGCTGGCATTAGCAAGAACACTTTCTGGTCAATGACCTCTAAAAATAAAGTATCAATCACACAAACAACAGACCCATATTGCAAAGTCCAGAATAAAATGAAGCTCTCCCATTTGACTGCCTTTATTGCTGCCAGTATGCCATCTGGCCAACAAAATTATTTAGCACTGTATCAGCTTTATGTCTGTTACTTTCAAAGCACAAATATTTACATTTGAGGTTTGTCCAAAAATTCTCCTAGTTAAGTGGTAGGAAAAGATACTTCTCTTTCCATTTCAGGATAAACAAATCAGAAAGTCTGGTCAGATGTAAAAAATTTGAGCTGAACTTCTTTGCAAAAAAAACAAAATAATTTCAAGAATGTGAAAATGAAAATAGTTCAATGCTTGCACTACAAGGCAGATTTAAATAGATTATATTTCATTTTATGCTGATATCTTCATCTTGACATTGCTTTTATGGATTGTTCCATATGACTATAGGCTAATGGATCAAAATAGATGTAGCTGTAGCCTGTGTATAACTGAATAGCTGATAGCACAGTACTAGAGGTTACAAATGTCATAATCCAGCTTGTACCCTGCTCCCTATTGACAGATGGATAAATCTGTCAGAGACTCCAAGATCAGTTTGTATCTTAACATTAAATGAGACAAAAATGAAAAGAATGAGTTCCTTTAGCTTGAACATGCTTTTGCTACCTCAAGTCTTTGCAAGTAATCAAAGACTCACCCTAGCTGAGGTTAGAAAGAGGATCTGCAAGTCTTTTTTTCCCCAATTCTTTTACTCAAGCAGGATCACCTAGAACCATTTTTTCCATGCCCACATTCAGACACCTTTTGAATACCTCCAAGGAGGGAGGCCACATGCAACTCTGGTGAATCTGTGCCAGTGTCATCTGTCACCCTCAACATAGGAGGGTTTCCTGATGCTCAGAGAGCTGCCTATGCTTCAGTTTGTGACCTTTGCCTTCTGACCTATCAAGTATTGTGTTAGCCTGGAAGCCAATAGGAGTGGTGTCAGAAGGTCAAGGGAGGTGTGGTCCTTCATCTCTACTCAGCCACAACTGGAATGCTGCGTCCAGTATAGGGCTGACCAGTTCAAGTAATACAAAATACAAAAGCATAAAATGAAAAGGATGTTAGGAAAAGTGCAAGTCATATGTCTGACTATCTGACAATGAATGGTAAGTCTCATATTTAAAAGGACACACAGAACTTTTCCACATGTGACAAATGAACTACCATGTAATAATTCACACCAGTACATAGTAATACCATTCACTAGATGTGGTATGTTTCAGGTTGATCTAGCCAGTAAGTCAAGATGATTGGTAACAAGGTTAAAGCCATTCCTGATTAAATAAACTACCCATTTTCATGCTCATTTCACACTTAAGATTAAATAAGTAGTCAATAACAGTGGAGAGAAGTTTCAGGAATGTTAAAGCCCTAGATGCGATTACTGTTATTCGATATATATTTATAAGGTAAGTCCTAAACTTAACTGACAATTAAAATTACACTGTACTCTCTTAAAATTACCTCAACTTTATCTTCTTCACGCTGCACAGTGAATGAAGAACAGATTCAGAGGGATAACCACTCACAATACCCCTTGGTAAGGGGATCACAATGCCAAATGGTTTCCCATAGCTCAGGTTCAGCTCAAATTTCCAGGAACATACTCCAGAATTACCAGCTGGTTGCCAAGAATGTGATTCATACCATCTATGAATTTATCTCTGGAAATAATGCCAATTCCAAAGTTCATGACAGTACTGCAGGAAAACTATTCCTAGTATCATGGTTAGTGTTCACAAACCATAATAAGGAATAGGAATTAACCTGTATATCCTGCAAGCTATAGAGAACATATGTAATACAAAATACACTGACAAGAAAAATTCTACAACTAAACACAAGAACAAATTTTCTCTACCTCTAGTGCTCAAGGAGGGCTCTCATGGCTAGCAGAGTACCATTCATTTAAAAAATATAGGTGACATTGGATTAAGAGATAGAAACAAACTTTGAAGAGTTCTAATGTAAAGTAACAGTAATAAAAAAATATAAAAATAAACTCTGTGATTTTAGACAGAAAGAAACATAGGAAGTTCCTAAAACAGTCAACCAATTAAGAGATTTATCTGAGTCCAAAGGGGTGTAAGATTGCTCTGATAACATATATATGGATGGAACTTGTCATGGTTTGTCCTCTGCTGGCAGCTAAACACCAGACAAGTGCTCAGCTACCACTTCCCAACCCCCATGGGATAGAAAAGAGAACTGGGAAGAAGAAAAAAAGATGAGCCCCTGGGAGCGGAGAGATAAGAACAGTTTAATTAAAAAGCACTAAGAGAGAAGAAAACAACAGCAATAACATTACTAATGAAATTACATACCAAGCGAACAACATAAACCAGGAAAGCTCTACCTGTGCTTGAGAGGCCATCCTTTCCTTCTTGAGCTCCACTGAACCAGGGGAAAATGGGTGCTCCCACCCTCCCCCAGCCCTCCCCTTATATAGTAGAGAGGCACGACTCAGGGTAGTATCGGGCATCCCATTGGCTGGTTTGGTTTTTCTGCCACCTGGGGACCCTCTCAGCTGCAGCCCCTCCCAACTGCTTGGGCCACCAGCTGCCCGTGCTAATTAACACCAAGCCAATGCAGGACACCTGTAAAACTCCAAACCTGCCCCATGCCTCTAGGAATGCTCACGCAGCTTGCTGAAGCAAACCATGTGTAAGTGTGTTTGTTTATAATTAACAGGTTATTTGGATTCCTAATGAATCTTTAATGACAGAATGGTAGGGGTTGGAAGGGACTTCCGGAGCTCGTCTACACCAATCCCCCTGCCAAAACACATTCACCTAGATCAGTTTGCAAGGAATGAGTCCAGGGGGGTTTTGGAAGTGTCCAGAGAAGGAGACTCCACAACATCTCTGGGTCCAGGGCTCTATCACCCCCACAGAAATTATTCCTTACGTTTAGGAGGACCTTCCCATGATTTGTGCCTATTTGCCCCTTGTCCTTTCACTGGGCACCAATGAAAAGAGACTGGTCCCATTCTCGTGACACTTGCCCTTTAGATATTCAGAATCATTTAGGTTGGAAAAGATCTCTGATATCAAACCCAACTGTCAACCCAATAGTACCATGGCCACTATACCATATGCCACGTGTGACTGCACACTGTCTGACCACCTCCAGGGGTGGTGACTCTACCCATTCCAATGTTTCACTGCTCTTTCAGCATGAAGATTTTTCCCAACATCCAATCTAAACCTTCCCGGCACAACTTAAGCCCATTTCCTCTCATGGCTAGTTACTTGGGACACCAACACCCACCTCACTACACCCTCTTTTCAGGTAGTTGTAGAGAGCAATAAGGTCTCCCCTCAGCCTTCTCTTCTGCAAACTAAACAATCCCAGTTCCCTCAGCCACTCCTCATAAGACATGTTCTCCATAAGTACTGATAAGATCCCCTCTCTTCTCCAGGCTAAACAGACAAAGCTGTCTCAGCTTTTCCTCATAAGAGAGATGCTCCAGTACCCTAATCAACTTTGTAGCTTCTGTTAGAATCTCTCCAGTAGTTTCAGTACTTAAATAGTAAGTGTATA